>JARACY010000239.1:0-115325 GCA_029255725.1 Scrobipalpa atriplicella
GCTGTATATCGAAAATTTTGCTAGTTGGGATGTACTTAGAACAACCTCTATCTCTAGAAAAAAAATAGTGAACTTGTCTTTCCAGATAATATTAAAGAACACTTGTCTAAGAGGCAAAAAAAAATTGATTACAGAACCAAATAAACTATCTTGAACGTCACCCTTACCTCGTTTCTATTGTAGCGTCCTGAAATATTGCCTGAGCTTTTGTCACCGATATCGTTTTAAGAAAAATGTTTCCCCTTCACCCCTCCCATCCAGAACCCCCCCTCCTAATCTCCAAGAAGAGGATTACGACCACAAACAAGAAACAAACAGAAAGAATGCCCCCTAGCGGTTAGACAACTAATTAGAGTTAAAGGAGCTGCTAACCAGAAGATATACAACATCTCGCCGCCATTACGGTGTTTAGGGTTCCTCAGGTTCAAATTTAATAAACCTTTGATATAGTCCGGTAAATTCAATGTTCTTTCCCTTCTTCTGCGTTTATAAGACCCACCTTTCTTGTAATTACTCCATTTTTGATCCATGTTTTTGCACAAACTTGGAAAAATAAAAACTTGTGAAATAAAATATCGTCACCGTCAGCCATAAAATAATGTTTTGCTACAATTTGATGTCAAGAAATCCAATATGCAGCAGAAAGGTGACATATACGCCCATTTTTGAATAAATATGCATCTTTTTAGCGTTATATTAGAGATAAGAAAGTTAATATATTGCCAGTGATAAATGAGAAATATATTATGCTGCATTACATCTATTGAGTGGTAATAAAGGTTCAGTTATCATCAATATAACGCAAGCGATAGTGGATATTCATATAGAGCATATCTGTGATAAAACAGCTACTGTGACATCTATTATATCACTAGTTAGCTGCAAAGGTTCTAATATAACACTGGCTATATATCAATGATAGCAGAGCCACATAAGTTCATATTTGCGTTATAGTAGTATCATGAAAACACTAATATACAACATAACTGCTCTAATTGAGGTTTTGAGTATACTATTTTACAACAGTGTTATATGTAATGTAAAAGGCAGCTATGTAAACGTTTATATCGTAGGTTATAATCCCAATTAGGCTGTATATTGTTATACAGCTATCTGGTGTCTCATATCACATATATATCACTAGCAGCCATAAGCGTTACTTATTTACAACTTTAATATCTCTATGTAGCGATAAGATCTTGCGATTTTGCACAATTTTGCTAGTTGGGATTCGACAATGCAGCAATATCTAAAGATATTCTATAAATAGGAGCATCGAACCAAAAGACACTGGACTGGCTCATATGGCGGCACAAAATAGCAATTTTTTCGGACTTATCCACAGGAACACCTGTGATACCTTTGCCTGGGATGGACTGGACCGCAATAAGGTAGATCCAATGTTTATCATAATAAAGTCTAAAAATAGTAAAATAAAAAAGAAGTTATTTTTACCCCGGAATATCATATCCTTCCCAAAGGATCTCTTCCAACAAGCAATTAGCATCGTTTTGTTTACACCGAAATTTTTCAACGTTATCTTTTTTTTTGCGATTCTCGTCAACTTTCGTCATCGTTATCAACTTTCAGTCGACGGCGTGAAAGGTTGTTTCATAAATCTTGACACTACTAGGAAAAAAAACAAATAGACGGAGGTTTTAATTTCTTTAGAGGCAATGGAAGGGAGCCGCGAGATAGCTTTGTAGGGAAACCTGAATAGAAGTTCTTTCTGAATGTGGAAAGAAGAATAGAAAACCAGTTTATTGTTATGTTTTATTGGTTGCTACGTTAAGTTCAGTGTTCTTGTTACAATATACTCAAACTCTCATATTAGATAACATAATCTTAATGTACAAACAAACACAAAAAACTGTTATGTTGGACTGGGACCAATAACAGGCACAGGATAATTTATTGTATCTATAAGTACCTGCTAAAATAATTCCTAATAAATTTATTTGCAAGAACAAGTACTGCTTTTTATCAAAGACATACCTACCGTGAATGAATGTATGTAGGTAGAACCAATTATACCTAATTTAGTAAAGATCATAATGAAGTCATAGAAGCAAAACTGACATAACAAGAAAAACTATTATTATAGCATCTATACAACGTGTAACAGAAAGGGTATATGCATCGAGAAATGTGTGAATCTACTCATGAAACTGAACAACTTTCCCTAAGGAACATAGGTCGAAAAACGAAAAATAAATTTTGAGCTTCCATACAAAATGCATCAGCTGATAGCTCATTTAGTATGGGAAGTCAAATTTTTTTTTCGTATGTCGACTTATGTTCCTTAGGGAAAGTTGTTCAGTTTCATGGTTAGATTCACACATTTCTCGATGCATATACCCTTTATGTTACACGTTGTATAACCCACCGTTCTACTTGAATGTTCCCAATAAGGCTTTCACTTTAAACTAGTCCCGGAAATGAGCACAACTCCTGCCCACACATCGTCTGAACTTACTGGACAAGAAACTTGCATTTAGTTTGTGGATCCTGCGATCGCAAGTTGGCAGGCGGATTGGCAAGTTTCTTGTCCAGTAAGTTCAGACGATGTGTGGGCAGGAGTTGTGCTCATTTCCGGGACTAGTTTAAAGTGAAAGCCTTATTGGGAACATTCAAGTAGAACGGTGGGTTATACAACGTGTAACATAAAGGGTATATGCATCGAGAAATGTGTGAATCTAACCATGAAACTGAACAACTTTCCCTAAGGAACATAAGTCGACATACGAAAAAAAAATTTGACTTCCCATACTAAATGAGCTATCAGCTGATGCATTTTGTATGGAAGCTCAAAATTTATTTTTCGTTTTTCGACCTATGTTCCTTAGGGAAAGTTGTTCAGTTTCATGAGTAGATTCACACATTTCTCGATGCATATACCCTTTCTGTTACACGTTGTATAGATGCTATAATAATAGTTTTTCTTGTTATGTCAGTTTTGCTTCTATGACTTCATTATGATCTTTACTAAATTAGGTATAATTGGTTCTACCTACATACATTCATTCACGGTAGGTATGTCTTTGATAAAAAGCAGTACTTGTTCTTGCAAATAAATTTATTAGGAATTATTTTAGCAGGTACTTATAGATACAATAAATTATCCTGTGCCTGTTATTGGTCCCAGTCCAACATAACAGTTTTTTGTGTTTGTTTGTACATTAAGATTATGTTATCTAATATGAGAGTTTGAGTATATTGTAACAAGAACACTGAACTTAACGTAGCAACCAATAAAACATAACAATAAACTGGTTTTCTATTCTTCTTTCCACATTCAGAAAGAACTTCTATTCAGGTTTCCCTACAAAGCTATCTCGCGGCTCCCTTCCATTGCCTCTAAAGAAATTAAAACCTCCGTCTATTTGTTTTTTTTCCTAGTAGTGTCAAGATTTATGAAACAACCTTTCACGCCGTCGACTGAAAGTTGATAACGATGACGAAAGTTGACGAGAATCGCAAAAAAAAAGATAACGTTGAAAAATTTCGGTGTAAACAAAACGATGCTAATTGCTTGTTGGAAGAGATCCTTTGGGAAGGATATGATATTCCGGGGTAAAAATAACTTCTTTTTTATTTTACTATTTTTAGACTTTATTATGATAAACATTGGATCTACCTTATTGCGGTCCAGTCCATCCCAGGCAAAGGTATCACAGGTGTTCCTGTGGATAAGTCCGAAAAAATTGCTATTTTGTGCCGCCATATGAGCCAGTCCAGTGTCTTTTGGTTCGATGCTCCTATTTATAGAATATCTTTAGATATTGCTGCATTGTCGAATCCCAACTAGCAAAATTGTGCAAAATCGCAAGATCTTATCGCTACATAGAGATATTAAAGTTGTAAATAAGTAACGCTTATGGCTGCTAGTGATATATATGTGATATGAGACACCAGATAGCTGTATAACAATATACAGCCTAATTGGGATTATAACCTACGATATAAACGTTTACATAGCTGCCTTTTACATTACATATAACACTGTTGTAAAATAGTATACTCAAAACCTCAATTAGAGCAGTTATGTTGTATATTAGTGTTTTCATGATACTACTATAACGCAAATATGAACTTATGTGGCTCTGCTATCATTGATATATAGCCAGTGTTATATTAGAACCTTTGCAGCTAACTAGTGATATAATAGATGTCACAGTAGCTGTTTTATCACAGATATGCTCTATATGAATATCCACTATCGCTTGCGTTATATTGATGATAACTGAACCTTTATTACCACTCAATAGATGTAATGCAGCATAATATATTTCTCATTTATCACTGGCAATATATTAACTTTCTTATCTCTAATATAACGCTAAAAAGATGCATATTTATTCAAAAATGGGCGTATATGTCACCTTTCTGCTGCATATTGGATTTCTTGACATCAAATTGTAGCAAAACATTATTTTATGGCTGACGGTGACGATATTTTATTTCACAAGTTTTTATTTTTCCAAGTTTGTGCAAAAACATGGATCAAAAATGGAGTAATTACAAGAAAGGTGGGTCTTATAAACGCAGAAGAAGGGAAAGAACATTGAATTTACCGGACTATATCAAAGGTTTATTAAATTTGAACCTGAGGAACCCTAAACACCGTAATGGCGGCGAGATGTTGTATATCTTCTGGTTAGCAGCTCCTTTAACTCTAATTAGTTGTCTAACCGCTAGGGGGCATTCTTTCTGTTTGTTTCTTGTTTGTGGTCGTAATCCTCTTCTTGGAGATTAGGAGGGGGGGTTCTGGATGGGAGGGGTGAAGGGGAAACATTTTTCTTAAAACGATATCGGTGACAAAAGCTCAGGCAATATTTCAGGACGCTACAATAGAAACGAGGTAAGGGTGACGTTCAAGATAGTTTATTTGGTTCTGTAATCAATTTTTTTTTGCCTCTTAGACAAGTGTTCTTTAATATTATCTGGAAAGACAAGTTCACTATTTTTTTTCTAGAGATAGAGGTTGTTCTAAGTACATCCCAACTAGCAAAATTTTCGATATACAGCAATTTTTAGCTGTATATCAGCTGTAGAAACAGTCGCATATCTATTGTAAACAAGCTTATATCATGCGAATTTGGCCCCACTTTAATCGCTATTAGGAGATATATTAGATATATTAAAGCTCCGCTTAGGACTACCGGGAAACAAATCATTTGTATATCTGGGTCCTTCTGAGCTAGTTGGTGTTAAATCAGTGACAAAAAATCAATTGTGTCACAATTAGGAAACAGAAGGGTCGCAGCTAACGCTGATTTACAATAATTTGATTACAAATTGTTGATTGGGATTCTATAATAACACTTTTTTTGTTTTGTGCGGACTTGTGCGTGATTTGGAACTCTGACAGGATTTATTTAAATTAAAACCAATAATATTGGTAAGTATCTTTATAATTTCCTCCATCTTGAAATCCATCGGTAAAAATTGACCGTATATTTTAAGTTTTAGGTGAAATTCATATGCGCTTGCAATTTTACTGATAAATGGGTACCATATTATTACTGTATTTTTAATGCCCCCCTCGAATTAATAATATTCATTAAAATTTAAATATTTTTATTAATTAGGTATTTGCAAAGACATCTATATACAACTAATTAGAGTTAAAGGAGCTGCTAACCAGAAGATATACAACATCTCGCCGCCATTACGGTGTTTAGGGTTCCTCAGGTTCAAATTTAATAAACCTTTGATATAGTCCGGTAAATTCAATGTTCTTTCCCTTCTTCTGCGTTTATAAGACCCACCTTTCTTGTAATTACTCCATTTTTGATCCATGTTTTTGCACAAACTTGGAAAAATAAAAACTTGTGAAATAAAATATCGTCACCGTCAGCCATAAAATAATGTTTTGCTACAATTTGATGTCAAGAAATCCAATATGCAGCAGAAAGGTGACATATACGCCCATTTTTGAATAAATATGCATCTTTTTAGCGTTATATTAGAGATAAGAAAGTTAATATATTGCCAGTGATAAATGAGAAATATATTATGCTGCATTACATCTATTGAGTGGTAATAAAGGTTCAGTTATCATCAATATAACGCAAGCGATAGTGGATATTCATATAGAGCATATCTGTGATAAAACAGCTACTGTGACATCTATTATATCACTAGTTAGCTGCAAAGGTTCTAATATAACACTGGCTATATATCAATGATAGCAGAGCCACATAAGTTCATATTTGCGTTATAGTAGTATCATGAAAACACTAATATACAACATAACTGCTCTAATTGAGGTTTTGAGTATACTATTTTACAACAGTGTTATATGTAATGTAAAAGGCAGCTATGTAAACGTTTATATCGTAGGTTATAATCCCAATTAGGCTGTATATTGTTATACAGCTATCTGGTGTCTCATATCACATATATATCACTAGCAGCCATAAGCGTTACTTATTTACAACTTTAATATCTCTATGTAGCGATAAGATCTTGCGATTTTGCACAATTTTGCTAGTTGGGATTCGACAATGCAGCAATATCTAAAGATATTCTATAAATAGGAGCATCGAACCAAAAGACACTGGACTGGCTCATATGGCGGCACAAAATAGCAATTTTTTCGGACTTATCCACAGGAACACCTGTGATACCTTTGCCTGGGATGGACTGGACCGCAATAAGGTAGATCCAATGTTTATCATAATAAAGTCTAAAAATAGTAAAATAAAAAAGAAGTTATTTTTACCCCGGAATATCATATCCTTCCCAAAGGATCTCTTCCAACAAGCAATTAGCATCGTTTTGTTTACACCGAAATTTTTCAACGTTATCTTTTTTTTTGCGATTCTCGTCAACTTTCGTCATCGTTATCAACTTTCAGTCGACGGCGTGAAAGGTTGTTTCATAAATCTTGACACTACTAGGAAAAAAAACAAATAGACGGAGGTTTTAATTTCTTTAGAGGCAATGGAAGGGAGCCGCGAGATAGCTTTGTAGGGAAACCTGAATAGAAGTTCTTTCTGAATGTGGAAAGAAGAATAGAAAACCAGTTTATTGTTATGTTTTATTGGTTGCTACGTTAAGTTCAGTGTTCTTGTTACAATATACTCAAACTCTCATATTAGATAACATAATCTTAATGTACAAACAAACACAAAAAACTGTTATGTTGGACTGGGACCAATAACAGGCACAGGATAATTTATTGTATCTATAAGTACCTGCTAAAATAATTCCTAATAAATTTATTTGCAAGAACAAGTACTGCTTTTTATCAAAGACATACCTACCGTGAATGAATGTATGTAGGTAGAACCAATTATACCTAATTTAGTAAAGATCATAATGAAGTCATAGAAGCAAAACTGACATAACAAGAAAAACTATTATTATAGCATCTATACAACGTGTAACAGAAAGGGTATATGCATCGAGAAATGTGTGAATCTACTCATGAAACTGAACAACTTTCCCTAAGGAACATAGGTCGAAAAACGAAAAATAAATTTTGAGCTTCCATACAAAATGCATCAGCTGATAGCTCATTTAGTATGGGAAGTCAAATTTTTTTTTCGTATGTCGACTTATGTTCCTTAGGGAAAGTTGTTCAGTTTCATGGTTAGATTCACACATTTCTCGATGCATATACCCTTTATGTTACACGTTGTATAACCCACCGTTCTACTTGAATGTTCCCAATAAGGCTTTCACTTTAAACTAGTCCCGGAAATGAGCACAACTCCTGCCCACACATCGTCTGAACTTACTGGACAAGAAACTTGCCAATCCGCCTGCCAACTTGCGATCGCAGGATCCACAAACTAAATGCAAGTTTCTCTCGATGCAAAACTAGATGCGATTAGAATCTAAGACTTTAGGGAAGTTTCTAGATCTAACTTGATCAAGGATACAGACGGGTCTGAATACGATCGAGTAATTGGAGGTAACTTCCGGATATTAGTTATTCAATAATCTTGACCGTACTTACGTCACTTTACACTCAAAGGCTTTAACTTACGCTGCATGCCTACGTCTGCTACGCCCGTGTCTACGCCGTAGCAGATGTCTACAGCGAATCTTAATAACCATGACCTTACTTGTATATTTATCCAAACTTATTTTAGGGAGTTCTTTACATTTTGTTTATTTTATTTTTACGTCAAATTAATAGTATACAATTTATAGAGACTATTAAATAGTTGCTGCAGAAAGATGTTCATTGTATACTGCTTATTCAAAATTTTACACAGGCAGTTACTATTTCATAAGATAGTCATAAGACAGCTACTACATTGAACTGAAATGGACTTGCACAAACATTAGTAAACTTATCAAAGTTCCGCTAGAGCCCCACGTAACATTAACGTAGGTCCGTATTTATAAACAGCTCTCAAGAGTGACAGCGAGTTTGAGTTCGTATCAGAAATGTTTTTCCAGCACAAATTTACCTGTCAAATCCGCACTCAATATTGCTCTCAATCTTGAGATCGCTTTATAAATACGAGCCGTAATATGAACGTTATGTAGGTGGATATAGCCTCGCTCTCGAGACAGTCAAACCACGCCTCTATTATCTGAGTGTAATATTCAATCCGAGGATCGTACCAACTCACCTTTGCCCTGCTTTGTAGGGTTGCTAATCTACCAAGAAATTACTAAAGCTAAAATGCTATCGATTCGTTGACGGCACGACTTAACTAAATCTTAACTAAAATTACTGTCATCCCTTTCTGTTCTCTCATGATAGAAAAAAACAGGTATAGACTTATATGTATTGGTTAAGTCATGACTTTTACAACTACGAATTGCTACCATTCGAATGACGCATTAAAAGTTTAATGTGTTTCTGTTAAAAATTAAAATATTATTTATTGAATTGGGCCGATAGAATTTCCAATTACTATAAGTATTTATTATTATAAAAGATCATAACTTACAGTCCTTTTATTAAACGGGCTTAACAGGAGCTAAGACGATTTGAAATCCGTGCAAATCGATATTTAGGCACTTAATACTATAATTTAAGTAGGTGGCAGCCCTGGAACCTCATTCACGTAATCTCAGTGTCGGCCGTGTGGGTTATTGTCCAAGTTGCGCACTTAGCCCGCGGGTAACGGTCGCTACATCCTCCTTCCACTACTACAGGAGACCAGGCGGTTTAAGCCGTGGAGTTTTGAAGGTGTATTTAAGTTTTGTCCTTTTAAGAGTTGATGAGATAAAGAAAATTTCCTAAGAACATCAAACTAAAAACAATCTTTTTCTATATTGGAAAATATTCCAAGAAAAACTAAAAAAAGTAGGTGGTTTAAATTATACCTTGCTTTTATGTTCCTTTACATTATAATGTTCTTTAGTCGTTCACAGTCCAGCCAGCATTCACATAGTCAGAGACGATCTAACTAGATGCTTCATATTATGACGTTTGGCTCCCGTACTAGTGGTAACAGGAATATGACAGGATTTACGAGGAGATAGCGTGCTAATGCGCACCTCGGGTCAGGTTAATGAACATCAAACTTTAGCGCGCGAACAGATAGTAAATTTAACGTGATGGCTTTTGGAATAGGTAGTTATGTTTGAATCTGTTTGAGATGACAATGTGATCAACATGGTATTATAACTTTTTAAGCACTCGGGATCATTTTCACGAATTTTTTTGTTTCTTTTTTTATTGCTAAACAACTAATAAAATTAACGGGTTAGAGAAAACCCAACATAAGTGGACACGCAGCTTTTGGATGTACTCTTTACTCTTCAAGATTCGGTTTCGCGCACACAAAATCCGACGTGCAAGGCCTAAGGCGGAAAGCCAGCAAAAGTGTTACCAACAGTTTAGAACTTACGGCTGCTAAATGGCGCTCTTGTGTTGCGGTGGCGGCGGTGGGCTAAAAAAGAATCGTCTCACCGCGGCTGAGACGTAACTCGAGGATTTTTACAGAGCAGACTTGTCGAAGCGAAGTGAGAAACTTTCTTTCTTACTGCCTTTAAGTAGGTATAAACGCAGTACTTAACTACTAGACATTTTAAAGTTAGTATATATTTCAATTTCTGGAATCTTTTGTAATTGGCGAAAGAACACATCTGCTCTTAAAACAATAAATGGTTGTAGCAAGCACAGTCTAGGAAAAAGACGATTATTTTCTACTCGAGACTAAAACTGCCTAATTCCTATCAAGTAATTTTATCCCGTGGACGCAGCAAAATGTGTAGTTTCCCGATGGCCTCTTAAATAACGCACTTAGCCGCTTGTTAGTGCGAAGTTTATTAGAGACGTCTCTATATGGAGCAGAGAAGTCGGCGTCGCGGCTCCAGCCTCCCTTTAGTTGGTGTGAAGCAAAGACATGAATGTCTGAAGACTGGGCACGGTAATCTCTACTTTTATATTAGCAAAAATAATTAAAAGTAAAAATGCTTCCAATATAAAAAATAATAATAGTGCACAAAGCGTGAAACTTGAAATCTTTCATAATGGTAGGTACTCGTATTATGAGAGAGAGATGATAAAAGATATACTAACCCAACGGATTCTAAACTGTTTTTAGGTCGCAAAAATGTGCACTATATCATTTTGAAAACTTAGACGCTCATTTTTTTTTCTGTGTTACAGCTATTTGCTAAACTGAAAACACCGTCTTGACAGAATTTGATCAGTTTGGCCCTTGAACATCGAAGTTCTTTATCTATTATCATCTTCAGGATTTCTAGTCTGTGGTGTGAAGTAAGGAGTATGTGTAGCCTCAAGCGTTTGCAACTTACGGCCGATAGGTTTGCGATTTACTCGCTACACGATTCTTATATTAGGCTTTTAAGGTTTCCAAAATTTACAACTAAAAGCATTTATTCCAGTTCCGCTATAAGTTTCTGAGAAAGAGAAAAGTCGTTTTATTTTGAGTGCAAAATACGGATACATACATACCTATTTTCATTTTATTTAGGAATTTGAAAGAAAACTCGCATAGCGCTTGATTTTAATCTTTTTTTTTTACTTGCACAAAATTGCACTATACTCGTATCTAGGTGTTATTATAAAAAAAAACTTCATCATCCAATGTTTTCCTGCATCTGTGAGTATTATAATAATTCGAGTGTTTTCCTGCATCAATATATCACATCTATTGTTAACCCACAGTTCACTGTTATAATAAATCCTTTCAAGCATTTGGGGTGAAAAGCGCGAGTCATTACGCCTCTGTCCCGTTGCGGGGCAAATAGAGATGGTTGCGGGGTGGGTAGAGATGCTGCGTCTTTATGGGGGATGTAAGACATCCTGCTTTATTGTTTTATTGACGGCACCCCACCGGAAACGAGGTGAAGTTTTTGAAATTAGGTGAAAAGTTGATGTTATTGTCAAAAGTTTGGTAGACGAGATAAAAGCAAGTAAGTATGAAAATAAATAAACATGCTGCAAATTACCCATCTGTGAGGACGTACTGCTTGTTTTCGGAAATACATAAAAGCCAGAAAAGGGACCCAGATTAGGTGTACTGAATTTTAGCTGTGTTGACAACTTATTACTTCAACCAGATCCAATCCTAAGAAATACTCCATTTATGAGATTTCGCATTATGAACCAACAATTTACCTAATGGTGGTCCAGCAAGCAAGAGACGAGGAAGCCACTTAGTTTCCAAAATAAACAAAAAGTACAAAAACAAAATATTTCCAATGAAGTGCTTGCACAGTGGATCGAATCTCAGAATAGCCGGACGAACGAACATCGCTCAAATTCCGTCGAACTAAATAAGCAGAAATACCGATGGCTAAGTATAGTACGGCTAAATAAGCCCGGCGTACCTGAGGGGGGATAAATCAATATCTTCGGTTCTTCGGTGAACATCTTGTTAGCAAGTTTATCCCGAGCTCGTTCTATGCAAGCCGCACAGTGGGCCGAACGGGCAAGTTTGTAGGACGTGATATTATGAACTGTACTGACTACTGAGCATTTTAAAAAATAAAACTTTTCTACAAGAAACTATTTTTACTAGCTTTCAATATTAGAATGTAGCTCATAATTAATTTATTGATATTATTTCAAATAAAATATGATCCCTACAAAAAAAAAGTACCAAATGAAAATTTTAAGATAATTTCAACCACCACCGAAGAGTTTGCGTATGAGTGTTATGCTTAAGAATAATTTCTTATAATATTTACGTACACGTACAGTTCAGTCAAGATTGCAAGAAATATATTCCTGATTTTAGCCTTCTATGTAAAAAACTAAAAAATAACCTTTGTCCCGTATTGAAAACACGATGCCCAGTGTGCGGCTCGAGCATATCCGCGGCGCCCCGGGCTCAACCTAATTTGTATTGATTAAAAATATTCAGCATAGTTCGTCCGGGGAATGCCGGCCGCCGTGGTCCCGGAGCCGGACGTACATCTTATCTTAAGACGATCTTAGATCTAGAGAACATAAAACAAGAATCACGTTAAATAAATCACGTAAATATCCCTTACGAGGTAGGCAGAGTTTCAACTGCATGAAATTGACCCCGCGTTTAAAAAATATTGATGTTTGAATGTTTTTTTGTTAACATTATAAATAAGTCTGCATTGACGGCTTGTCAGCAAAGTTGGCGCCAGGAATTAACACGCGATGTTTGAATTGAAATTCAAGTCTTAACTTCTAGGCAGATTGGGCAGAAATTGTAATGTGGCTTATAATCTATAGTACTATAATTTTTGGATGCATTGAATTTGATAATTATAATATTAAGAACATTTTAAAGTATTATGTAGGTATGTACCAACCGGCTCTCGGTCTATACCCGCTTCGCTACCGTAACGTAAGATGAACACAATGTGATTTATGCACAAAACATTCAACCACTTTTGTTTTCTTTGAGGAAGATCATGCTGGAAATAGTTCCGAGAAAATTTTAATATCTTACTTGCTTACGAACGTGTATCGATCAAGTAGGTACGTATTATTTAGCTTTTTAAAAAGGTAGGATTATGAAATGTTTGTCAAAAACCTAAATTCGCCAAAAAAAGTTGAAAGAATTTTGGAACATTATGATCTAGCAAAACTCTTAAAACTAAGATTATTTCTTGTGAATGATTAAAGCTGTGCCATAAGCTTTTAAGCTAACACGTTGCTAAATAAAGTAAAGTATGTGAGCTCTGAATAGTGGAGTGATAACAGCGGCCACGTAAACTTGCCACATTACAGAGAGTTATGCGCTACTTCAATAAACATATTTGGGGTTCAGTAGTCATATAACGTACGGTCAAAGCTAACATGTTACTTGCATGTCATAATCACCATTCGTATAACCAAGAACGGAAACTTTAAGGTGCTAAATAAGTTGGCTGATAATAAAAGTTTTGCAGGCGTCTAAGGTTACGGTAACAACTTTTCATCAAATCGACAACTGCTGCCGACTTTTGACGGTCGCTGTTGGCATATCGACGGCTACAGTCGACGTGTCGATGGCTTGAGTCGACAGATTGACGACAGCTGGCAGTCGTACCTGCATTAAAAATATTCATCATAGTTCATCCGGGGTATGCCGGCCGTGTTCCCGGAGCCGGAAGCTGCATCGCATCTTGAATAGCAGCTGATGGCAAGTGCCGTTCATCTGTATGAAGCCTAATGGTTGTCAAGAAATACACTACACTACAGAACCCGTAGGTAGATCTTTCTGTCACACACTTTACTCAGTGTTTATGTAGTGTTACGTATACCGTCACGGCGATGTCTCTCTGTCGCGAGGTAAACACGGGAACTATGTCCCCTCAGTTATTATTTATGTAACGACTGTTGTTCAGTTGTGTACCGCGAGATATTTCAGTGGTCCTGTGGAACAAGAACAACAAATGTTTTTTTTAAGGTGGCTATTGGAAAAAAAAAACGGTTTTATAAAAGAGCGGTTAATTTTGTAACTCTAAAAAACTACGATTTGATTAATTATTATTACACTTGCAAATATTTAAAGGTTATTATGTTGGCGCAAAGGTAGCATCAATCATGGCATATGGTAGGCATTTAAGTTTTAGTATCAATGATGCGAACGCAATTTTAAACTAATTTATACCAAGCAATGAGACATCTACCTTAAATTCTGTAAAAAAATAATAAAGTTATCTGAAACTGAAAGCACGCCATCTGATTCTAATTATTTCAGTCACTTGTGCCCAGTTTTTTTTTTTTCGTAGATCCTTGTACAGGTGGACGCACTACTTATGCTAAGTGAGTCGCGATACTTTAGTTGTTTCGCTAAAAGCGAGAGTGCGAGTAGGTATATAGGGGACGTCTTAAATGAAATATGCGCAAGGTGAAAACTATCCCCATATTTATTGCTAAGGCCCCGCCGTGGGCAGACCGCACCGGACTAAATGCGGACCTCTTATTCGAACAATACAAATGAAGTACGGTAACAAACGTCTGGAATATTCTACATAAAAAAAACACGCAGATTCCTCCAAGGGTACTTGGTACTTGGTATATTATCAACGGCTCCATAAAATTATGTTCTGACTTTATTTTGTAGCGCTTAGGTACTTCTACGGGCTTTTCACCTCTAGTATGTCCATAAAGCATGCCAGTAGTCTCCATGCTTGTCCAATGCTCGTCTTTGAAGGATCATTGATTCTTTACTCAGTTTACACTAATTACAAAGTAATTCGATTACTGCAAAATTTCTTAATTCCCTTTTGCTAAGCTCTATTTAATACAACTCGTCCACATCAAAATACTCAAACGCCGCTCTACCACGAGTACCAACTTTGTATTTGTATTGCTCTAAAATCAAAGACTAGTGACTACCTTCCAAATGTACCGTCCACCTCACCCTTTAGATGAAAGGGCTGGCGAAACTGGCCATGCTTCATAAAGCCAGAGCAAGTGGCAGAACATTTCGTACTCTCCGAGTCTTCAAAGCACTAAACATATTTTATAATGCAAGTGTACGGTCTACGGCGCTATTCTTTGCCCAAACACCCATGTCTAAGTGTTTGCACGGCGTGTGGTCACCCTCTCACTGTTGTATAGTGTGACAAGGATTTAAATGAAGGTGACGAAAAAAGGAACTACTTATGTAGTACTCTATGATACTAAACAACTTTCCCCAGGGAACTTAAACCGAAATACATGGAGTCGCTGACACTATTTGTATGAGAGGGCCAAATTATTTTTTTTATATTTTGTATTTTTGACCAATGTTCCTCGGGGAAAGCTGTTGAGTTTCATGGGTCACATGCTTAAGTAAGTATGGTCAGTGTAGTGAAGACAGTTTTCCATACAATGCAGCGACACCGCCCACGTTCATTTTAAGTCTAGTCGTACTGTACACAAGTGACCCCCCTCACCCCTCAGGCCGGACACGGACCCAAAACTACTTCGGATTAATCTTAGGCCGGATTTTAGACCAAGACAAATATGGCGGGACGGCTAAATGGTTGGAAATTATTAAATTAAGGAGATACTTACACGGGATAGAGTGGACAGTGTTTTTGGGACGAGGTGAATAATTGATAGTGCATGGAAAGTGATGTATGATTGGATTATTTAAGGACGGTAGTGCGTAGTGATGTTTTCTTAAACCAACCTTGGAAAAGGGAGCCATTCCTTTAATATGCAGCTTAATAGGGACATTAAATCCAACAAAACCAATTGAGGTTTTTGTAGGTAGTCCGAAACTGTTAATGACCACAAATACGTATGTACATATTATTTTTTATATAATTACATAATTTTTTTTTTATTTTAGTTTATTCTGGACAACAGACGGTCATTACAAACATTTTTCTTAAGCTAGCTTAAAGTTAGTTCCAAGTCTCAGACCTTGAGTACCAAATAGAATATTATGTAAATGCTACCTAGTATATTGAAAGGTTGTTAATACACCAGTTAAACTGCAAATACCTACTGAAAACTTCAACTCCCTTACATAGTTTATTCCCGGAAAGAAAACTATACCTGTTACATTCTGCATTTCTTATCGCTCTCTCTATTAAAACAATCACAAAAACTTGTACATAAACTTCAACAAATCTCAAACAGGGACAGGACTTCTAAATACAGAGCAATATAATCAATCCAATGTATCGACAAACGTCCCGAAATAAGCTGCTAATTCTGTACGTGCCCTGAACTTGTCTGAAGTTGCTAGTTGTGGTCCTCTGACCGATGTAGGTAAACACCGGGACAACTGGGGCGTCCCGGAGTGTCCCGGAGTGTCCCGGAGTGTCCCGGAGTGTCCCGCCACTTCGCAACTACAAGACAACTAGGAACGAGACCGTCTTTGTTTCTGGTTCTATCACGGAACTGCGCTGAGAGCTAATGGATGAGTTACGTAAGATTTCCAAGAGTTGGACAGTTGTACGGTTAGATTAGAAGGTTAGAGAAGTGTGAACGTTGTCAATGCTTAACTTTTTGCTAAAATGGTATGTATAGGCAAGATTAAAGCATGATATTCTATTGCTGTTTTATTGACTAAAAAGATGATTTTTCAGATTCTATAAGTAAGTTAGTCTTGGATAAAAATTCTCTAAAACTTTACTCGTTAATTAAAAGGTACGAGTAAAGTTTACATATAATGCCTTTTTAACTAAGCAGACATATTCTAATTATAACATGTTATTATTCCTAAATATTTTAAGGTAAATAATCTTCGGTCCACATTCCGACTCTACTCAAAACTCAAGACGCTGTACAATTTACATGTTGTAATTTTAATTAGAGGTCTCGGCCAGCCGGCGCGCGCGCGCGGCGGACAATGGACATGGGCTTGCGGACCCTTGCATACTTCCACCTAATGTTAATTTAATCCAAGAACGCACAATCCAAAGGGTTAAAAGTTGTGACTTCACGTCTTGTGTTTTGGAGATGTCGATGTACAGATTTGGATACCATGAGAAAGATTTAATTGTACAGTTTTGTTCTAAGTCATTTTAATGAGTCTATTGCTGATAATTTGGGCTATAAACTTAATTAAAAGGAAATATTAACTTACTAATAACGTCAATCTTATCTCACCCCAAAGAAAGTTTTAACTTTCTAAAAAGAGAGAGAGTGAGATTTTAACTTATTTTCACTGTGAAGAGGTCTTCAATATTTACTACGTCTCACGTTAACAATCTTCTTCGGAGAGCGTCCATAAGTATGATCTGCAATCACTGGTATACTTTTACAGGTTATTTTATATTAATTGCTTCTTCTTCTTCTTCTTGTCGTGTGGGTTTCAAGTCGATCGATCCGATGAAACCATTGGTCGATTCTTTTTATTTCGTAAACAATAAATTCTTGAATTTTACAATACTGGTCTCTTAGTGTGAACGTATCTGTCCAACCACGTGTTAAGCTGCCGCTGTATAATGAAACCCCCTCCCCCTGCCCCCCCCCCCCCCCACCTGTCACCCCCGTCCAGTCCACAAGCCACCCGACTTCGCCCACGACTTAGAAACTTGTAGGTGCTTGGACAATTAACAAAAACAGTTAAGAAAAGGGCCCCTAAGTAAATCCACAGTCGGTAAATAGCGCTAGATTTGCATTTTGGTTGGTCTATTATACAGGGATCGAGGGAATGGCGTAATTATGGTCCTTGGTAGTAATTTTCTAAGACGCTTCAAGCAGGAAACAGTTTTAACACAATAGTTTTTTTTAACTTTTGTAATTTTTAATAAAAATTGGCGCAAATATCACTTAGAAATAAGCAAAAATTTATTTATTCACTAGGTAGATTGACGATGTACTTAGATAATAAATATTCGAATTCCTTTCGTGCAACTGAATTTTAGAAGAGTTTCCTCTCGAACATTGTGTTAAGATATCCCTGAGGTTTTTCTAACACGATGCCTCTTGTGGCTTGCAGGCTTTCATTATTATAATGTCACATACATACAAAATAAAAAATAGCATTGATGAATGAGATCGCAAAGTGATGAAGTGGTGGCAACAAAATTTTTGCCGAAAATATCCAAAACCGGTATTTGCAGCGAGTTTAAAGAGATTGGACACGCAAAATATGTTTATAAGAAGCAACTTGCTTTGATTTATAACGATCCGAGCAATACAACACGGGGCGGCCGAGATATGGCGCAAATCACACGCGGAGACGAGACAGGCGAAAAATATAGAGTAATAAAATAAATAGTATCAGAGTTCTTAGTTATATGTATCTACATATGAAACCTAGTACTCGCGTATCCGCGTAATAGTAACATAACTAATTGACATTTATGTACTTTTTTTAAATAACTAACTGGATATAAAAGTAAAAAAGTTATTATCTTAATGTTTTTATGAGTTCTTCGTCTTAGTTTCTCAGTGCTTATTCTTAAATAAATATATAATTATTAATTGTTCAGTTGTGTAAGTTTTAGTGCATAATAAAATAAGATACTTTCCCTCAGTAAAAATTTAAAATAATTTACAAAGATTGTCGTAAAATAGCATACCAAAATAAGTTACTTTCCTGAATTATTTACATAAAATTAATTACATTAATGACCGATATCTTAACACTTGCACTGCTTGAGAAGTATAGCGCGACACAAAACTGCAAGATTTATCCCCCTCGCGGCGGCTTCGGACTCATTAGACGAGCAAACCCGCGGAATCACATCGTATCTACTGAGAATAACCACCGAACAAAGTTTGCAAGAAAAATAAAGCTAAGTACAAACGTTTCATCAACAAAGTAAGATTATGTGTGTAAAAATATTATTTAAATATTATTTTAAATATTATTAATTAAGTTGTAGATATAGAATAGAATTCATAATACAAATAATGGTTTCGTGAGATGATTGTATTTAAAATATTTGGAAGTATCTAAAATAAGTAAATACTAAAATTTTGCTACGGCTACGGCGTAGCATTATTCGTAGCAGGTAGTAGAAATAGGCTTAATTTTCAGGAATTTCACTTAACAAACCACCTACATAATTTTAAAGACCCTTTGCAAATTCTTCAGAATTCTTTTATATACTTAAAAATAAACAAAACACAGCAAAAAGACAGGAAAATTTTCATTTTCCTGAATAATAAAAATATAAACCAACCTTCACACAACTCAACCCAAAAAGACGATGAATACGCACTAAACTAGTACATTTTTCATGTTACCTTGAAGAATCCTTCAAGTCCACTCGAGTGGAGGGTCGCAGCTATAACTCACGGGTCGTGCGCGGCCACTACCTTTTATTTATGGCGCGAGTGTGCAAGACGGCAGCGCAAGGGTTATTACCGCAAGCATCGGAATGAATTCAACAATCGGCAAGAACAATTGGAGAAAGATTTAAGAGAGATTTTTTTTGGACGTCATTAGGAAAAAAAGGAATATATTTTTATGGAAATTTTTATTTACTGCTTAATATCTCACATATACAACATCGTAAATAACTCTTCAAGGAAGAGCATTTTCTGTTTATTTCTGCATATTTTTGAAGCACTGTTAAAAACAATAAACTGGTAGTAAATTGCAAGCTGAAAAGACAAGTTAGCGGTCTTGTAAGTTCTCGCTTACGATCCTATCATAAAGTAGGAAGAAAGTGTTGCCAGTGCCAAAAGCGTGAATACAAACAAAAAATAATTGAATAAAAAGGCAGATTTACACGTAAGTAAGAAAGCCATTTAAAAACGCCGTCAACACCATTCTGCCCGCAAGTCTGCCCATTATTTTTTACTCTGCATTTTTATGAAGAACCTCAGACCACTAATATGCTAATGGGGTACCGTTACTTCTTATACCACTATTAAACGTTATTTGTAGGCCAAATTAAAAACATGGAACCGAATATAAAGCGCGGGCACTCGGCAGACAATTGTAATGCAAATAAGTGCTGCTTACACCTCGAGCCAAATTAAAAAAACGGGGCAAGTGTGTGTTCGACTAACTTGGTGTAAGGTTTTCTAGCCATTGGTTGTCGCTTAACAGCTAAAAAATAAAAGAGTGATTGGGATGCAATGCAACGCAAAGACAGAAAGATAAACAATGACGAAGGGATTTCATTCGTGTGTGGATGTGGAACCCTAAAAAATTATGAGACATGTCCCACCACAGGGTTTCTTCAATCCCTCTATGCACTTAAAGAATAAATAAAAATATCACCCATAAGATTCTATCAGGCATCTCATGCAACCCTTTAAATGGCATATGTTGAAAAAAATTACAAGTGCCCCATTCTCCGCGCGACAGTTAAACAAATTGCCGACAGGAAGACGTACGAACCCGCGACTGATTCGCCCACGAACCCTAAAAAGGGCGAAGAAATCGTCGCTGTTACCCAGGAATTTATAATATACTTTTTTATTTGGAGTTAAGTGTTGTGGAGCTATAAAGGGCCGGGCAAATGACGCAATATCGGGGCCGCGGGGGCGGCGGGGAAGGCGTTATTATTTATGTTAATTCCGACCGGTAAGTGACGTCTTACGTGCTCGCACCACGCCCGGCAGCCACAGGGTTAACTATATAAAAAGCAAAATATATAAATATTAGGTATATTACCGTACAGAGTAAGTAGAGTTGGTTATATTATGTAGGTAATAGTCAAACTAAATCGTGGTTTATAAAGTTAACAAATAAATAACTAACAGGCGATTGACTCCACATTTTTCAGTAACACAAATAAAATTATCGTTCATATCGCCTGAAAAAGGAAAACCACTAGTAACTGAACAACGACCACAAAATTCTGACCTTTGCCTTTCCATTTGTTATAGTTAACTATTATTAATGATAACATGATAAGGTTATTAATAATTCTATTGCCTTACATTAACGCAATATTTCTCACTAATTCAACACTAACTACGCTGACACGAGATATAGAAACTCTACATTTACAGATAACTATACTTTCTCTTGATAGTTGGTTTTTATGACACATGCAGGAGGGTAAAACCAGTGTTCTGCCAACCCTGCCCCGATGGTTCCTCGATCCCCTCCCCGCGCCCTGCACTCCGCAAAACGCAACTTTTTCACAAGTCACCGAGGTAATTGTGGCACTTTACATAATGTCTATTTTAGTACCGCGAACATTTCTCAGCGCGCCCTAATGAGTCGTGAAGCGCCCTAATGCACAACAAGGTACGTACCTACCCTACTTATTGCCTCAAATGGGACGAGACTTGAAAAATATTACAATTATTGGTACGAGCTGCTGTTAAAGTACATTGTGGTGATTTATTGAGTCAGCACTTTACGTTCCTAAGCGCCAATCATTAAATTAAGGAAGTAGAATAGGAAAGTATTCCGAAATAAGAAGAAATTAATGGAAAATTTACGGTGATAAGTATAAACCAAAAAGCCTACAAATTAGTGGAAAGGTATTCAGCATCACATTAACCTAGCTACGGAAAAATACCTACAAGGCAAGAAATCTCGTCGTTTCTGTGTACTCCTCGATTTTATTTTTTTTCTATGTTTGGTGCCTTTACCACTTTTTCATTCTGTCATCATTATTTACTACAAAATCAAAAAAAAATATCATTGACACTCCCATCGATCTCTGTTCAGGAATTACCACCTACAACAGCACGTGTCTTCCGATTCCTCCGATACATCTTCCAGCGCATTTCTCAGTCGATTAAACCCTCAGCCTCCGCTCACCATTCACCTGCATCGGTAAATGTCGGCACTCAGTTCACCCCCAAGTGTAGATTTATCGTTTTGCTAAGTGAACGGGATCGCCTCCTCGCGGCGCCACAGAACGTGAAAGAGGTTAGAATGACGATTGCAGACAACGTTCGTACGAAAACCGGTATCGCTGTTTTCACTACACCATCACTATTAAATAAATAATGAAGTTTATGCGTACATTTTACAATCATCAATCTAGCCAAACATTATGGCCACGCAATTAGGCGATTTCAAACGATACGATGATGTGCATGCACGCAAATAGACGTACCTTTTATTTCTAATGTTTGAGTCATTTGTGTATATTCACACTTGTAGAAATATATTATGTTATGATCGTTTGCTCATATAATCGTAGCACGCTTGCCGTGTCCACAATTCCTTTCTCACCTCTTTGAGATGTTCTGTGCCTCTTCTCGGCACTTATTTACCGCCCCGCAGTCGCCCCGATACCGCCCCGCGTAATGACTGACGGACGAACGGAAAAATTGAAAACATTTATTTTCAAATCTATCAGAGTGAACACTGATGTATTTACGCGAACTGGTGTTGATTTGGGCGTGAATCATTTTGTACAGTCCGCTGCTCGTATAGAGGTTGAAATGGTGACCTTGAATCACTTAGATGTTATTTTGTTAAGGTAAATTATTATGATACCTCCTATCACCTTCTCAACAAGGCATCAAAATAATTCAACTCAAAAAGATGAGTTTCTTTTACTTAAGTTTTATTTTAGTTATGTTACATTAAACTGCAAACTCAAGTAGGTAGATGAGATACAAACTTTAGCGGCAGAAACAAATTCGCAGCATCATCGCTTGACGGCTCGCGTCGAGGTGCGTTCGGGCCATAAATATCAGTTTAGAGTGCGCCGGCTAAGCCCCAGTCTGAAGCCTGAAGCCAAGCCGCGTATACTCGGCGTATGAGCCATGAGCCGAATTGTAAATGCGCAATTTGCCAACTTCACAACTGCCCTTAAGATTTACGACGTCCCGGGATCCCCGGACACCTTGCTTTATCCCGGAACTTGATAATAAGCTGCTCTGCTGAGTTTGGGATGTTTTTTTGCGGTAAGTGGATTTAAAGATCCGACGGCACGTGGGCGAGTTTCATAAAGAAGACGCTGTTATGATATTACTGTTCGGAGATACGAAAAAAAATGCCTAACAAAAAGTTGTTCAGTTGTATGTCTTCCTTATCAGTGTTATTTTACTGGACACCTAGTATTTCAACTAGACACCTCCTATCACCTTCTCAAAAAGACATCAATCAAACTCACATCAATGGCGCTGCTCGTCCATCGAAGAGTTCTTTACATAAACACTACAACATCCGCTCTTTACCGGCAAGGTGCGCGGACGCAGTGTTTAGTCCGTACAGCATGCAGTAAAACTCGCGTAAACACCCGGTTCCGTCGGCTGCGTCCACCTGTTGGTTGCAATGAAGGGTTGCGTGGCGGCGCTTTAGAAGTTTAAGGATTTAAAATTGTTTTAGGAATAGAGCAGTAGAGTGAAGGATATTGTTTACATTTAGATACATGCAGAGGACAAAATAAAAAAAAATACTTCGGAATATAATTATTACATGATTTTATGTGATGTCAAAATTTGATTATTTGTCTATGTCCGATGAGTCACATCACATATGATTCACGTGACAGTTTTTGATGATCAAAATTAGTAGTAACTTTACAGGCTTATTTCTGTTGGACGTGGTCGGAAAAATTAAATTTTTAGTATAGGGACGTAGGAAGTACAAATGTCTTATGTCAAAAAAAATATAAAACTGTAGTGGAATCATTTATATTTTTTTGAAAGCAGTATGGAACATTACGTAATAAAAAATCTGTGGTGGGGACAGGGAACTTGTTAAATAAAACCTTTTGCAAAAGAAAGTGTACTGTATAACATGCGTAATTGTTTCCCTTACAAATAATAGTTAGGTGCATATCTGTGCATAATCATAATATTGAAAAAATATCGCACCGTTTGGTCCACACATGCTGTTCTTTGCCGCGACCCGAACTCGCCGTCTTGCAAACACACTCCATAAATATTTACTCACCGACCTCTAGTGACGTCACCGGTGTATGTTTCGAAAAACCGACGAAGGTACACTCTGAATGGAGTTGTTTAAAGAGAAACAGCTGTCATTTTTGTAGCAATCATAACACGCAGTTTGTTCTGCATGTTTGTGTTAAAGATATGTTAATTGGTTCTCTTCCTTATTTAAATAATGAAGCTAAAATGTCTGTAGTTTATTTCAATATTGCTTAACAATGAATGTAGTTTATTAATTGCGCTTTTTGGTGAACCTTCTTCTTCTTCTTAGCGAGTGGATTTTCGAGTCGAACCTTAAAAACCATGCTACATCATGATACATCTAATTACTTTGCGAATAGGTATAATAGTGATAGTTACACAAAACCATGTCAAATTCCTATTAGCTGCTAGTAATAGGCGGATTGAAATTCTTCTACGCCTTTTTCGGCTTCGTCGAGTTATTTAAGTATCGGCTTGATAACCCTCTTGACAAGAAAACAAATTGCTAAGTATTTTTTATTACTACAGCTATAAAATAAAATTCTAAAGTATTGTCACTTTACTCGAACCCCTCTGACTGCAAGAAAAGAACTAGACATTAAATTAATAAATTCTTCGAACAGTCTGTCTCAATGTAAACGCGAAACTTTGTTATTACAAACTCGAAGTCGGGACCCGCGAAGAATTACAAAGAAAACGTCCAGAAAAAGGAAAACTTATTCAAAACAGAAGCTGAAACACGTCTGGTAAGAAGTCCTCCATTATTCATGGTGAGGTCGCAAAGGTAAGGCGGACAAAGTGAAATGACCCTCAGGTTAATAGAAAATGCTTTAATGGTGTTTATGTTTCCCCTCGGCAGCGTATTCTTGCGAGATGTTATCTTTATGAAATATGCATGGTTATGAATTTTGTATTGGTCGTTTAAATATCTTCATACGGCAGCTTTGTTTACAA
Organism: Scrobipalpa atriplicella; assembly: GCA_029255725.1. Classification (NCBI taxonomy): domain Eukaryota; kingdom Metazoa; phylum Arthropoda; class Insecta; order Lepidoptera; family Gelechiidae; genus Scrobipalpa; species Scrobipalpa atriplicella. The sequence goes on from JARACY010000239.1 coordinate 24,566, forward strand.
TATAAGCATTATGTAATAATTATAATAAAATATTCTCGTTGGTAGTATTTTTTGAGCGATCATTATCGTAGACCGACTAAATTTTTTCTACAAATTTGGCAAGTTCATCGACTTCGGCCACAATTTCTTAGCTTATTAATATCCTTGCTCTCCTCAGGCTATACGTTATGCTGTCAATATTATTTACATAGCATATTTTGGTCGGTCGGTCGCAAACATCGCCCACTCGATATACATCTCTGAGGGGATAAATCAACCATCGGACGCGATCGCTGGATTAACGTGGCGATGGAAATATTTACCGCGGGAATTATGACGTGGTGATCTAGTCGTGACTAATACGGCGTGTGATGATGAAATCTACCGATGTACTACGGCCATGAATTTTTGAATTATGGATGCTGAGGATTATTTTATCGTTTCAGGCTCGTATTTATAATCAGCTCTCAAGAGTGACAGCGAGTTTGAGTTCGTATCAGAAATGTCATTTCAGTACAAAACGACCTGTCAAATCCATACTTAATATTGCTATCAATCTTGAGATCGCTTTATAAATACGAGCCTCAGTGTTATTGTAACACCTACCTTATGCTGCAAATACTGGGCTAAATCGTTGGGCTAAATGGAAAAATATAAAATGGCTACTACAGTTCGTGTTATTGTCAAGTTTTTTTTTATTTTACCTCTATTTTAACCTGCAAGATTTATTTTTGCACTTGATTTTTCTTCGTTTTCGAATGAATTACCTATTATTCTGCTATCATCATCTACGTCAAAAGTAAGCCCACTTCAATAAAAAGTCCTACTCTACACTAAGCTACCCCACTCGTACAATAAACACGCAATCGGATCCACGTAGTATTATTGATGGCGGTCATGTATCGCGTTGTATCGGTACTACTCCAATCAAAGTTGGCCATCAGTTGTGGTCATCCACATCGCCCAACCATATGAGAAGGTGGCTCCGCGACAAATGTGTTTACCAGGCTCTGCCCAACAATACTAAAGCTAAGATATGGATGATGAAAAGCTCTATGATTTTTTTCAGATGTAGTGAAATGATTATTCTTTTTGTATCGTTAGAAATATAGGCCGCTTCACTTATGTAGGAGATGACTCAACATTCATACTGGAATGGGAGCGATGAAAAAACATAGAATGTGCCATCTACATCTCTTCCATATCTCTTACATACAACTCTGGCATACTGTAAAAACCAGCTAAGGGATACAAAGGTTTCAGTGTATTGTAATTGAGGTGATGGGCTGACAACCTGTCACTACAGCAATACACAATATCTATCTGAAATAACCCTCAATTACTTTCCAGACCAGATACGACCTTTGTTTAGGTCGTTGACGTTTTGCCTACCCCATTATGGATACAGACTTGATTTTATATTCGTATTTATGTATGACTATTATACTGTATTAAAGCAAGGTACTTCCAAGTTCCCTCTAAAGGCATCACAAACAAACATGGCGTCCAGTCCACTCCACCCACTGGCTGTCCACTGCTTCCTCCGCTGCTGCCGGACGCCGCACTTCCGCAGCTTTGACCTGCCGCGCTAATTACCGGCTCACCCTTATCACCAACACACAGAGTACATAATACAGGATGTCACAGAGTGTAAACTTCTGTGGTCTGTATCTTGGGGTCTCGATCCAAATGTCGGGGTTTGATTTTCATAGGAGGCGAACTATTATCACGCTGAAGTTGTTTCCAATAAGTCTAATCAAATACAAAGCTGAGTTACCTGATTCCCTGCTCTTGAGTGCACGTTATGTCGTCAGTCTCGTTGTCTGTCTCTGAAAGTGGTCGTAAGAAAATTATGTCAGAGACCACACAACACAGATGGTGAAAAAATATGTTTATTTTAAATATATCAAAGGCAAAGTTGATATTTTTGGGCGTAGTGTGGAAATCAGAATCTCAACCAAACATATTTTTTTTTCAAAATCAATTTTACTATTTCTACATTGTCAGAAAAGAGCTTTCTATGCCACCCTGTATCATGTCTAACTATTTAACTGCCTTGGGCGCGTGTGTCCCTCGCGTTTGTCCGCCGGAAGCCGCGTAAGACAGTTTCGGTCGAAGGTTTAGCTAGCCCGCTATCTGCTGAGATGGTAATGGTGGCCCCAGGCGCATACTGCCCGTACGATGCCCGTACTTTGATATCCTGTCCCTAATTCGCACTAAAACGCCCACTGTCACGCCAGCTTGAATACGTTTACAACTTACTACTCTACTTCCTTCTACTCGTTTGTATTACGTACCTTATTTATTATGAATAGTCTGCATTTTTTTTTTCATTGTTTTCCGAAACAAAATTCTCAAATCCAGTCTACCATCAAATTTTAAGTACCAAAGACCTAAAGCACTCAAAATTGAGGACTAAAAATGTCCCCGATCCCTTTGAAGCTGAAGAGGTAGTTATAATGAGTGCGGTGCCTAATAAGGTAACGAGCCCACTTATGGGCAGGTGAGAGACTGGAGTGGGACTGCAATGGGTAAAGAGACGAGACTTCAAAGCGGGATCAGAATTACCGACTAATTGGCTTGACCGCACCTCCTTCAACAGCGGTGGTGGAGGGGTTAATATTCAACTTTAAAAATCTGTATTGATGCTTAATGAGTTTGGATAAAACCAAGCTAAAACCATGTATTAATATCCCTAAGCAGAACACTCCCCACTAGTATAGTCCCCTCATCTCACTTTGTTTATTACTTAGAATCCTATTTTGTAGGGTTTGGGTTATATTATAGGTAGTAATACTAATCTTAAATGTTTAATTTTGTAACTAAAGTATTGTATTTCGTTTATTTGAACATAGATTAATTTATAATATTGGGTCTGCTATCTTCAATTAAATTAATGAATATCATGAAATTGAAACTGTATCATGAACTACTTACTGACATTTCTTTTTATTAATAGTTATGTCCTTTGTTTCAGGTACCGTAGCCAAAGGCAACTATATTTCTGTTTATCACAAAAAAAATATTTTTTATAGAGTATATACCAACTCTTGTATTCCGAATTCATGATTAAAGAATAAAATTATTTTGTTCAAGAAACTACTTTAAATTTTGATTCCCTCTTTCTCTACCATGCTTTACCTACAGTATTATTTGAACTTTGAACTGGTCAACACCAACAGTCAGTTCTCCTCAAACTGTAAAGTTGACGCTAATTCGGGCACGTAAGCGGGTAAGGCCGAGTTATGGGCTATTAAGAAATTGTTCTCACTTGGACCTCCCACCCCCGACCCCCACACTGGGGGGTTGGTCACGGGGGGCTATTTGCGTAAAGTTCTCAGCGCCGTGTGTGCCACCCTTAACAGGATTGCTAAATTGTATACAGAGTGCTTTGATAATCCAACTGAGATTAAAAATTAAGATATATATATACCCATTATATGTATCATTTTAATGGGTTTTATTTTACCACAACAATGTTACATATCTAGGCACGCAATAAAAAAAAATCATTTATTGTTATTTAAAGTAAATCAATCTACCTACCGAAGTACATATAAGGTTTTTTTGGTTTTCTTGACTTGATTTCATTTTTTTATTGGTTGAATCGGATAAACTGTATCAACTACTTCAAATAAAAAAAAAGACTCTACTTTCCAAATATATAAAATTTGTGCTCTAAGTAATAATTCAGTTAAAAAACGCTAGTTGATTAATTACTCAGTGAATCAGTTAAACTATAAATAAGAATTTACAAAAAATTAATAGATATTTCACAAAAGAAAAATCAATTTCATCTATACCTAGCCTTGTTCTTTATTATCTTGATCGATGACAGCCCTTACAAAAGGACATAAAATGACATTTTCTGCATACACAATGAGCTATCTGTCATCGATCATCTTATGGCGAACGGGGTTATAATCAAATATATATCTAGAGTTTTACCTCCAGAGAGATTCGAGTAAAGAGCTTTACTACACACTGTATAAGAATTTATAGTATTATTTAAAGTGTTGAGAAGTCAGGGGTCACAAACGGTGGCGATCGTACGAGGTGTTTCGCCGCCAGACGACGTCTTGAGCAAACAGCGGACTATAGTTGACCACCCCTGCTTTCCTGCTGCCAAGTGCGAGTGCACTTTCGATAAGAGCAATCGACAAATCTTAAGGTAAATATGACTCGCTAGATTGAAAAACATCTTGTATTTCTGAGTTGCTGAAAATTTAATAGAAGGTGCCACTACAGAATTGATTTATGAATAAGCTACTGATATTAAAATTTGTTTGATAATAAAGTTTGTGCGACGTAATGATCAATAATAGGATTTAAGGTTCTTACTTTGAATGACCTTTCTCTAGTTTCAATCGTCCTTATCGCATAGGTACTTACTGAGTAATTAAAACGAAAGGATTGATCAGAGCCCCTAAAATCCAATATTTTACCAACCAATTACCCCACCTTGAAACTCCCCTAACCACAATCTAAACTGAAACCAAAACAACCAAAACCGATGGGCTAAGACCTGGCAATCCTTTGATTCCATTCACGATGGGCTTAGCGGACGATCGCAAATAGATCCACTTGGCTAAGTTGCGCTAAGTTCAGGTTAAGTTGGGCCAACTTGGGGCCAACTTCGGGCCAAGTTGGACGGTTGCGGACGCGCGCTTCGCCTGCCCTTTGACCGTACAGCGTACACGATTGTATAGTAAACAAATGAGGTAGAACGTGTATCGTAAGGACCGATTTGATTAGATTAGAGCTGTAAGTGGCGTCTTGTTAGTTTGAATTTCTGTACCCTTTTAAGTTAGATTAACAAGATGAGACATAACAACACAATGACTAAATAGCAGATGCTCACTGAATGTTTTCCGAAAAATATTAATAGAAGATATTTCAGTGAAATGATAATGACTTAGCCCGCTTGCTTCGAAAAAGTATGACAAAGTAATTTGTTCTTGCTACATGTATACCCATAACCTATACCTTTATTCCTGCAAGTTGCATATATCCTGTTGGAAACTTGGGGGAAAGCCGCAGCATTTAATTAATTCGAACAGTCAGCGTTTTACACACACGGTCAGTCACAGGCACCATAAAGCTCTGTGCTCATAGATCTAATACAATTCTGCATTGGCCGAGAATATTTAGGGTACTGTGCCAATTTCCAATACACTTTTTGCTAGTCATTTACAAATTTGTAAAAGAAGACTTTATTAACAATTATATTTGAAAATCAATAAAAATTACCCTAATTAGGGTAGAATCATGGACCTCGGTGTAAACATATTATTACTCGTATGAGCTGATTATGGCAAATCAATAAAAATATATTGCTGGAAATAGAGCATTTTTATCATGAAATAACTTAGGGATATGTAAAGAAATGTTTGACATTCACTAACTTTGAATGATGCCTACCTATTATGATAAAAATACGAGAGAAAAAGATCACAATAACTATATCAAGCACATACCATTATGATGTATGTGCTTGATATAATTATTGTTATTGTTTCTCATCCAGACATCTACGGTCCACTGCCGAGTATCCACCGGTCACTCAATAGATAACTGATTTGATTACCGAGAAGGCCAAACTTTGATTGGAGCCGTCCCAGACCGTAATTAAGAGTGGACCTACAATTCCAACGACTTGATCAATGTGAGCGTCGGTTTAAGTGATGAGTCAGGAGGTATGGTTATATGCACTAAAATTCTATCATAAGTTCGACCTATGAAGTAAGTTTGCATGTAGAGTTTTAATATAAAATTACTACAGCAAACATGTCAGTATTAGTGGTACAAAACAAAAGTGTGATTAATTTAACAGATAGGTATATCAATCATGATATTTTGATTTTTTAATAGAGATAGTAAGGAACCCGCAGCCAGTGAATCAAAGTGGTTTTTGGCCTCCGATACCAAAAGTTGGCATCTGTCTATTTACTTTGAGCTGAAGGATGGGTCTCCATAGCTAGAAAAAATGCCGTTGCCTAGTACAGCATTGTATTATCTGATCTATGCCGTAACAAGAATTATCATATACCTTATTATCTCTCCAACTGCGCAGCGTGCATAATAAATCGTCGTATACGAGGTAAGTGCGGCAGTCGCGCACTTCCTCCGCCCATTGCAGCGCCCGCGCATACAACATTACCATATTCACGCTAATAGAGCTGTAGGTGCTACTGTCACCGGCTAGAGCTCTGATTTACTGCCTACAACACCAATTGGTGTAATATGTGTCCTTGTGTGTACCTTGCAGTGTTCTAGAACTGGACAAATATCTATCACGAAGAATAAGGTTCTTTGTCAAAAATATTACTTACTTATTAATAGTCTTTGACATATAATACAGATAATAATAGAACCATAATGGATGCAAGAAATTTGATTGTACTTCAATGACGCTTACTTACTATGATCATCATGGTAATAGCATTTGTTTTATCATACTTTCATTGACAGCATTATTTACTTTTTTATAATTACTTGTTGAGTGATTATTATGAAACTTTTTCAAAAATTATCTACGATGTGCAAAACAATATTATAAACAATTTTCCTCATTGCACACGAAGTTTCGGCCGGGTGATTTTTGTTATTTCTACATACAAACATACCTACGGATTGAAAGTGTGAATCAGAGGCTTATGAGAAACTACAAACTATATTTTATACAATAAACAACAGTCGTTACTCATAGATTTTCAGACTCTTAGTCAATGTTTTTGTACTATTTATAAAACTATGATCCTGAGATGTTACTAGGTCATACAAATAGAGTCGCAACGAGAAACCTCAACGTGACCTATGTTACCTTTAATTTTGTGGTTTGTTGGTATAAAAATATATTAAACTTTGGGCAGAGAGAGGTATATAGATGATGTTATGGTTTTTCTAAATTGCAATAAACAATTTAGAATAAGAAAAATAAATTATCATACACTATTTCTATGTTTTTACCTTTACCGACTTACATTTTCCTCATTAGTAATCATGCATTTCAGTAACCGCAAGGTTGCAAACTTCTGAATATTGAAGTAAAATAACTTAATTATGGTTAACATAGTTTCTCCATGACTTCAGACTTATCTACAGTTAAATAGAGGTATGTATTTACAAAGTTAGTTATAAAAATGTTGCGGTCGGCGCCGGTGAATGCGGTCGTTGCTGTATTTGTAACAAAAGGTTCATTATAAAATTTATTTTAGTGAAGGAAAATAAACTCTATTGGAATATTTGAAGCGTGACCGTGATATTGACAAAGCTAACGTTTACCTATTTGTCTGTACTGGTGGTTCACACAAGTATTCACATACCTACATGGTGTGGTGTAGCTACTAATTATATTATATTTTAATTCAATGGTTTAATATTTTAATTTTTTATTATATTAGTTTGTTATTTAACATTAAGCATCTATAATAGTACTTGTATTGGTAGAGTGCCCATATTTCATACTTTGTATTTTAATTTACCCATTTACTTTCATTTTACTTGTCAAAATACTTACATTAAAAGTTATAGGAATGAACTCTTGTAAAGTAGAATCTATTTAATTTTGTTTTATATTGTTATCAAGTAATAAGAAATCTTTTTTTATAAAACTGTACCTGCATAGTTTTTTTTAAATAATTATTTTATTAATTTAATTATCATGACTGATAAAGCACCTAAGTATACTAGTTATAGGACCTTAAATGATTTCTGTAATAGTCTGCAAACTGGTGATTTTCCTTAATTTTTAGGATACGATTTAGATAATTAACATTATGTTAGTGAAAACAGGCTACACGCTGTATATTGGTTAAACCGTGTGGCTTCATACAAAGTCCACCGTTGGGGTGATGTCATGTTCGGTTTATTTTTATTGACTCTGCGGCTAATTGGCTACTCTGTCATTTATAGGTGCTTGTGAGTTGAGTTGCTCCACATTTACGAACGTGTGGCGTGTTCTGGCTTCATTAGCTAATTTGTTGTTTTCCAGCAACCGCAAGGTTTTGTTTTTTGAAATATTGCCACGAAAACCATGTAAATATAGCATTGGGAATTTCCAAGAATTTTGTTTTGCACTTACTTATTTCAACAAAATTAATAATTGTATCCATCAATAGTAAATTAACTGAATAGGTATTTATTTCAAAGAAAGCTAGGTACATTATCGAAAATTACAGGGGCTACTTTTTACTGCGACAAAATTCACTAACCTGAGGATTAAACTATTGAAAAGATTCGTTGTTTGATGTTTATGTTCGCTCTTCTATACTCCAGTTGTCAAACCAACAGAATGTAAGATGAGGATGAGTAAACTTTAAATAACATGGTATAGTGGGAAAGTACTACATTTAAGTTATCTATCTGCTAGATATCTGTGTCTTGAAGGAGAGACATAATGTCACCAAGTGTAAAAAATACAATGTCTTATTATCCCTACCTGTTAGAAATAACCTCTTCAATAATTAAGCACATCTTGTTACCCACATGTTCATAAACCGTCCTTCACCAGTCACAAGACTGTACAAGTACATAGGTACAGTACATAAGGTGGTCGGTTTAATGAAGCCAATTACAGGCGTGTTTGTATGTTTGTGTGAGGTGCCGCCAATAAAAGCACGAGTGTGTACTCGCCACATGCGAGCCGTTCTCACGCCGCCACGGTGTAGACTAGCCCACGTGACGACAGATGCGACAATAGCCGTAAAAATTAATGCCTAGGCACGCAGAAGAGTAAGTCCTAATAATCTCAAAGCAAACATGTATGACGTTCATATATTTTTTAATTGCCATAATTTCGTAAACAAAAGAAAAATAGCGCAAAAACAAAGAAGTACCTACCTACTTACGTTACGTAGTTTCTTCTTGCGGCATTATTAATTCTATAATGGGTGACAAGACAAACGAGCGTTTGGTTCGACTTGCTTATTATGGGAAGCGGTCACTTAAGCCTATAAATGTATGTAACACCACAACCTGCGTGTTGGCAATTCCGCAGTTTTTTTCGTAGCTAACTTGCAAAGCCTCATTATTATTGTAGGTAGTTCACTAGGAAAATCTCGGAACCGAACTAAACCACGAGTCGCTTCTGTACCCAATAGATATTCTCTATCGAGATGCGCTTGTATCGAGGTCGCATGTGCGGCTGTGAATCACATCACGCGCGTTCATTAGCCACGCATTAGGTACTAATGTGTTCCCCTCACCTCCCCCCGCCCCGCCACCTCGGAGGTAACAACATCTGTTCCGTCTGTTCTGTACTGTACCTACTCTATACCTAGGTAGATACTAGACAACAGCTGTCGGAAGCATTAGATACGTAAGCCATTTCAAATTTTGTTTCAATTTATAAGTGTGTTTCTTTAGCTAGCTACATGTTCGAAGGCCAGTAGTGTTTGAAATATTGTAGGTGTCGGGTGTATGTTTGGTAAAGATTTCTAAAGGTAAATGTTAAACCATGCTCTAACACAGGGTAGGCAAAACGTCTTCGTCGTGACAATAATTTTGCATTATAAAGATCAGAAAAAACTCTGTATTGCTGTAGTAAAAAAATAAGACAACAGGGTAAGGCTTCCTGGATGTACTTGTTTATTTTACAAAGATGACAACAACATGTTGATGGTCCAAATCCCAATTGATCCCTGAACTCTCAAAAAACACTTGTCAGTTGCACAACGTGTAATAAAGCTGAATAAGAGAGCGGTTAAACAGCTTCTAGCTGTAATAGGCAGATAGTGTAATGCACGGAGCGACACCAGTTAAGTGGCGATGCTGAGTAATTGAACCGCGGGCAACGACCGGCGCCGGCGCACCTCGTGGATACGCGGGTCACTGGCTGGATAGAGCAATTTAAGAAAAATTATTAGAATATCGTCCTCTACATAATACGAAATCAGGTACATCTGTCGGATACCATTATGTATTGAGAAGCCCGAATAATTATTGCATACTCAAACTTATACTCCGTCTCGGGAAGGCTCAGTTTTGTGGTGAGATTCGGATCTTAAAATTGGTATCAAGTAATTTATTTTAAACCTTGTGTATTATTAAAACACGGTTTTTATTTACATAGCTTTTATTATAAGTTGAAACAGGCATTTTTTTATTGTATCAATCCATTGTAACAATCTATGCACGAGATCGTAGACTAAGCAAGAAGGCAATCAATTTAAAGACACATCTTGAATCACAGTATTAAAATTGAAATGTTCTCAGTAAATTTTACTACTTACACAACTCCTAACGAATGTTCAAGAACTGACCCAGTTAAATTGTCTCTAGCAAAAAGCGTGGCCCATAACGCCGCATACAGTCCTGTATGTGTAATATGTGTATGACATAGTGTATGGTCCATCAATTCGTGAGTCACGGCTCCTGGCGACGATGATAGTGTATGAGACATGGCATGGGAGAGCAGCACGCACGACGGTTCATCAAGACAGGAGTAGGGGAGGGAATGGAGATGTAAACTGGATGTAGGTTTAAGTTAAAAGTTGCATGGTTTGTTCAGTAGACGCCAAAACATATTATTATAAAAGCATTGATTGCACACAACCTAAATAATTTCATTTCTAGTACCCAAAAAGGTGACTACATATATTATGGTTATTTGTTCCCTATAAGGTAAAAGATACAAGAGAGTCTAATAGAAAGTGGAAAACTTTCCATAACATTTTTCTTTCTTCGAATCCCATTTCAGGATATTTTGTTTACGCCGTAGCAAACGTCGTCTATATTAGTTTTTTCTTGGCAAACTAAACTCTACTTTATATCGCTGAAACACAGCCGACTCCATACCACACTCTATTGTTTAGGTGGAGGACAATTAACGTTAGTGCGGGTCAACAACGACTGCGCGCGCGCATACCGGTCAATTCACCCAATTGACCACCCCCCTCCACCCCTCGCGTCCTCCCACCGTCCCCCCCTCCGCCCGTAGCCGCCCGAGACGTGGGAACCGGCTGACTCACCTCCTAAGACTGATTGACCCCTTCATTGGAAGGAATCAGCACCTGTCAAAACTGCTCCATGTGATGTATGGGAGCCTGGTGGTTTGTGCTAGATAGTTTAACTTGCTGATAGAACTTTGTTATTGGTGTTCGCAAGTATTTATGTACCAATCAATGGCACTAAGTAACATCATCATCTCATTGTGCAAATATAAAACGTACGAAAAGCGAAATAAGTTAAGAGAACAAAAGAATAAAAACAAAACAAAGAGAAACAAAAACCAACGTGCCTTCTCAAATTATATAAAAATAGCCAAATATTAAATCATTATTTATTTGAAATAAGTATCATAAAAATAAATTGAGTTTCAGTACAAAAGAAATTATTGTAACAAAGTTTAAATCTACAAACAACTTCTATTTTCCCTTGATAATTCAATTTCTTTGAACAGTTTAAGTGGAAGCATCAACCGTACCGTTTTCCTGCAATAAAGAGTCAGACACTTCCCCTCGGAAACTGGAAAAAAGTCGTTACAAATCGCCTTACGGGCGCCGACTGAAGGCCAGCAATCTGCCAGGTATTCCCTACAAATTGCCCTTAATAAAATACTCGGTCTAATTAACGAGGAGATCCGTCCCGTCCTGAGGGGAGGAAAAATAATAAGAAGCACCTTCTTAGATGGAAAGCGATCTGCCCTAATTGTGGGGAGGCCTGATTGGCCAATTTTTAACTGCCCAAAAAATTTAAGGTGTCTGCTTGCTGAGGTTTGAGAAAAGACTTTTGAAGAGAGATGATTGACGCTTGTTGAATACAAATTTTAGGAACGTGAAGATAAATCGACTTATTTATTTTACCGACAAAAAGAAAGGTTCGCACTTTTCTATTCTGGTCTGAAGGTACTGTTATAGAGACAATACACACTAGTGCACATATTTAGTTAGCAGAACACTATGTTGTCCCACTAGTAACTCTACCTATCGATTTGTTTACCACTGTCTGGTGTAAAAAAGTCTTGAAAGGGCAATCAAAGCTTAAGTGGCTATGTAAAAATAACTAGAGGTACTTTATCAATTGATAAAATAAATCTTCCAAGGGATGGCTTCGCAAGTAGTTAATAGACATCGAATTTACACAAAACTATTCGGTATCAATGGGAAAAGTTTGTTTCCGATAAAATCTTTGGAAGATAGTTACCTCAGAATAGGGTTGCCAGACGTACTTGAGTTTTTGTGTGGAAAAATTATAATAAATGAAAAAAAAGAACTGAAACAGAAATGTAATTAAATTAAAAATATTTTTCAAATTTTAATTTAAATCAAGAAAGTCATTAGACCTATTTTTATAGGTAAACTAAACGAATAGTAACCTTGGTGACCTAGTTATAAACTACAAAATGTTACTCGAAAAAGTGTCTACTTAAGTTATGAAATCTAATCTACAAAAAAATAAATAAAATAAAACTGTACCTACACATCAGTACTTACACATTACAAGACAACAGTATAATTTTTCTATATCTGGCAACACCTCTGTCGTAGCTGTTTGACTCCCCAGGTTCAATCTGGCGATGGTATCAGGAGCCCAGGAGTGGGGGGGAGTGACCGGCACGCAGTGATTTATTCCTACAGTTAATCCCACTATTTACTAGTTTTAGTGGAAGGTAAAGAGGGCCTTTTTCCTTCAGCCCTTCGGCCTATAGAAGGTAGAGACGGAAGTCATTAGAGGGAAGCGATTTTTAGTATTTGGATAATGATATACAGAGTAGTCAATAAAATTAGGTTGGTGAATAGTCAATTTTATCATTGTGAAATGATAACATTCTTTAATAATCAGTTTTTAACATAAATCTGGTGCTACCCGACTGCGAAAGCAGTGCCGTTTGTTACGTTGTCATTCATTTCTTGATTACTGTCAACAAATGAAAATGATTTCAATCGATGACCGCTTCTTGTTTCGAGAATTTTGAGTTATAGGGTGTTCAAATGTACAGCGTTCTGCGTCACGAGTTTAAACAAGTATTTTTTCCCTGACATTCGACGACATTGCTTAAGACGGAACGCAGAAAGCTACACGCACCTTCTCTATATTGAGACCTTCAGATCTTGTCAAGACGATATGCCACATTTTTCTCATTTCTTGTCCCAGCCGGTCACGACATCACTTACTTGGCGTGATATAACTAGGTCGCAGCCCAACGCACGACAACGATAATTATCTACTCATATTAAAACCTACCAGCTTCCAGCTACCTTCTACTGTTGATGTACAGAACCCCCTGTTTTCTCGTGACTCGTCCCAGCCGGTCACTAAGGAGCGACATCACTCACTTGGCGTGATGTATGTCGCGCGGCGCGGGACGGTCGCGACCAAATGCACGACTACGATAATTATCTACTCATATTAAAACCTACCAGCTTCAAGCTTCCTTCTACTGTTGATGTATAGAACCCCCTGTTTTCTCGTGACTCGTCCCAGCCGGTCACTAAGGAGCGACATCACTCACTTGGCGTGATGTATGTCGCGCGGCGCGGGACGGTCGCGGCCCAACGCACGACTACGATAATTATCTACTCCACTTCCCCGTATCCACGCAAACTTGTTGTTTTAATCTCCCAAGGCTTATCTTGCTTACGTTTGCGGATTATGGATGAAGAAAAATTGGGTTTTGTTCCGGACTGACATGAGGAAATAACCGAATTGGCGCTATAATCTATGAATTGTAGATATGAAAAGTAAAAAAGTAAAAATTCGCCACGCGCAGGATTTCTACCTGCAACATTCGAAATTTTAAAATGAAAAAAAAATTACGATGATTTGGTTAAAAATCATTTTGTCATGTGCAGCATTTTAATCCGCAGAATAAGTATCTCCAGCGTTTGCGGGCGACGCTGTGACGTCACACGACGGCGGTGACGTCACTCGACGCCACGTCTTATACCGTGCTTATTGCACGCCTCCTGACGGAATACCCACGTCTGTCGCCGCTGTTATGAGAAATACCTAGATGCCTGGATTTAATTATTTCGGTCTTTATTAAATGCCTAGATGTATAATTCAGCAGAAATATTAAATTTTATTTTCAACGTGGTATATCAAAGTTTTTGAAAATTGCATTTTCAACAAGTAGATATTCTACCTATTAGAAATATTTTGTGATAAACATTTCCGCTTACAAATAAAAATTCAAAGATATAATGTGTCATACAAGTTTAAATATGAATTTTACTAGAATATTAAATTTTCTGTTGAATGTTAATTATCATTTTCTTGCATAAATTTACCACTTTCGACAAATAAGGTCACAATCTATTCCTAAGTTTGTCGTAGCAGACTAAAATACAACACCATATGCAATTCGAAGTCCTGGTGTTCTCAACTCCATAAATCACTGCACTTATTGAAGCTAGGAGATATGAAAACCGCTTGATATGACAGGTGGACGCACCAAGCTGAACACTTGCCACTTATTTTACCACTTCACACACTCTAGTTAGAAGTTAAGTGTTAATACAAGTGGCACATGGATATGTATCGGTTATATCTTCACCTTATTTTTGAATTCATTATCATAAGAGACGGTTTTAAAGTTGAACTTATAGGTACAGACATAACGTGTCTTTCTAAGAAGGTGTTAGCAAAATGACGTAGGCTTTCCGTAGGCTTTTTGCTACGCCGTAGCGTAAAGAACAAAATTATTGACACATCTACCTACGTGAACTGCAATAATATTTTGGTGTAGATATTTTGTTGCAAACAAAGAAGGATAAGGATCAGTAGACGATATTAATCTAGTTTTCCCAACAACACTGAAACTCGAGGTGTTTATTTTACGTGCCAATATTCATATCGGCAATCCAGTTTCAATTTCCATACACTTGCCCCCTGCGATCAGCTGACTGCGACTTTACTGCGGTTTGATCGTCCTCCCCCCTCCCCGCCCCTCGTCTCTACTACCCCCCGCTGCAATACCGCGCACCCTGCACTTTGCTCACATTCGTCTTCTTATATTAAGTCATTTCGTCTCCTTAGAAATATTGAACTTCTTGCTTGGATAAGGTATTTCAGTCTGTTGAAGAAAGTGCTGAAGTTTTCATTTTTGTAGTTTTATATATTTTTTGTGGCATATTTGAATACATTTCGTTTGAATCTTAATGACTGTATCATGTTAAGTTGAAATGAAAGTATTTTGATCATAATGTCGTCGTCCGCATAATGATTTAAGAGCAGACACAAAAGTATTATGACATCCAACAGACGACTACCTTAAGACAAATACCGATGCTATATACCTTCGAGTTAATCCCGCAAAAAGCGGTCAACTTCCCAACAGGGCTCGACCGGTGCTACCTCTCATTTGCGCTGAAATATGACATGGCGCCGTGTACAGGAATGGGGAGGGGGCTAGTACAGGGGGGAAGGGGGGAAGAGGTGAGATTAATTACCGAACAATCAGAACGGACACTTGACAGCGTGATGTGCAGGGGGCTAGTCTAACGGGGTGCGGACTAGGAAAATTACTATTAGGGAGAGCGATTGTGTGAAAAATAGTGACGAAGATGAGAAAAAAATAATGTTTATCTGGTCTGATGAATGGGTAATAAGAAATTATAAATTAAAAGCTGTGAAAATGCTGCAAGATTCGGTTTGATTCGTCAATAGCTTTGCTGAACGAAAAGATTACCTCCAAGACATCGAAATTATCATGTCAGGGAGCTAACTCCTATATAAATTTTACTTATTCGGATATTTTCTAAGCTTTTGTAATTTTGTGAAAGAATTTCGTCTTAAAAGTGTACCAAATAAACAAGCGATTAGTGCAGTGATCTGGACATCCTCTTCTAATTCGGAATCATTTACCAGCTGCTCGGTCACCTGTGTTCGGCGCCGGCCTGTCGCGGGGTGAGGCCCACTGACCGACACCAGGGGCGGAAAGACACAGAAGAACCTTAAAACAGCAGTAGAACTTATCTTCACCTTTTAGGTACTTGAAGTCATCACAGGTATTATCGCATAATCGCGTTGATCACTTGGCCGCAGACACGGAAGCGGACAGCGCGGTCGCCATGCAAATAGAAGAGCAACACCTCCGCATCCGATGCCGCTGTCCGCTAATTTGTCGCGAACTACTATATATCAGTAGCTGTATTCGGTGTATCTATTCTTCCATCTTAAGGCAAAATCCACGCTGAAGTAGATTCACGGTAACGTATGTTGTACAACCTCATCTTAAGCAAGAGCATGCATATCTTGACAAAAGTTCTTATCATCCAGCCTAGGTTAGGAGAATAAGTTTCGCATTTTCTTACGGATAACCTCATAGTAGATGTTTCCTTGTAAGAACGGATGTACTGGCTGATTTATTTCTTCTGTGGCGCGGGGAGGGGGCGAGATTAATTACTGTTTGATGCGTGCCCCGCTGGCCCCAGGTACCTCTGCTGCTGATTCGTGGCGCACTGCTTCATGTCACCAGCTGATTTACAGCGTCCACGCGAGGGAATATCTAGCCAGTATTAGTCTGTCCTATTGACTCGCAGACTAGTTGATTTACTGCTTAGGTGCTCATTCTAAATTCGCACACGACGTGTTAATGAGAAAGCAAAGGTGATTGTTCAAAGGTAATTTGATTAAGTATATATATTTTTATACAACTGCCAGCTGCTAAGCTTATTATTAATTTACATTGCTGTCAAACGCAACTTTGAACGTCTCTTCTCTCCTTGTAAAAACTCCGTCTCATTATCATCGCCATACCAAAGTGTTATTTATAATATGGATCGGACCGTATTATGCCATATCATAGTTTGATACTCATAATACCATAGCCTGCTATAAACTGGTAACTACTTAATAGAAGGAAAACTTTTAACAGCATAGCAAAGCTAAAGTCTATTAGCCATAACTTTTGCCATCAAAAGCTTGCCAAATGGCAGCACAGCACCTACAACCGGCCGCCCATAAATTTCCAATTACGTAAAATCAATAGGTAAATAACCTGCAGATTATTTGAGCAGGGCGATCCAATTTCCGTACAATTTTCGCACCTCGGGTCGGCAGTGTCCGGCGGCCGCAAGTGAAGGCAAAAAGCTGGACGGCAGCCGGCCGGGTGGCGCCGTGTATTAATTACTGGGAGCGATAGCCTAAGTAATGACCCTTGTACATTTGACAGCCGCCGGCCGACAGGTATAGACGTGCTGCAGTGATACTGGAAATGCCAGGGAATTTCTTATTAGGTAAAGAGAGTCCAAGATGAATTAATCGTTCTTTGTCATAACTATTTACTACCGCGATACTAAATACTACCCTAAGTGCTACTCTGAGCTAAATGTTTTGTTTGTGATTTTGTATATTAACGCTTGTAATGGAGTTTCCGAGGTTTGTCTTGTTCCTTGCCCCAAGACATGTATTACAGTACCTTTCTAATAAAGCGATGGGCCCATCCAGCAGCAGTGGTCGGCGGCGTGTGTCGGGGCCATTAGGGAGATATGAAAGAACAGGTCGGGCCCTAATCGCCGCCGCAATCCATCACCCACGTGAATAGGTGTGCGGCGCCGTGTGGGTACAGACAGGAACACACGACGATTGGTTTATTTGGATATTTTGTTTTATTAAAAATGCCTTTTGATCTGAAGTTTGCACCAGCTTCTTCTCTTATGTAGCAATAGGCCAGCAACGTGTGCCGGGGCATAGAATGTGCCAGCTGGCTTCTCCTTTCGGGCATGCTATAAAATCCAGCAATGCAAGGGAAAGCAATGCAGTCTAAGAAATGCAAGGCTTTCAGTATATTGTAACTTAAATGGGTCGACAAGCTGTCTTAATTGCCACAACAATATAGAAACGTGGTGAAACGACCTTTGTTGAGATCGTTGACGCTCTTTCTAGCCCAATAGGGTTAAAGATGTGATTGTATATAATTTTGATTTGAATTCGAGATTCAAATAGAGAATATATTCTTTTCGAGCCACCCTTGATAAGGTCAAGATTGCTTGCTCTGCTGCCAGTACATTCGGACAGTGACGGCGGACAGACGCGCGACGCCAGCACACGCGCCGCAGCACCCGCCGGCGACCCGCCGCAATAACGTTGTGGTGTCGTCGTTATCGATCATCAGCGCCAGTCCTTAGGGTAAGGAGATGAGTACTGTCTTGTGAGGGTTTATGGCCAAATTATGAATTGTCTAGGAAGGAATACTTCGTATAGAGCACTAGAAACGTTCACAAGAGAATGCTTATCTAATATAAAAAACAAAAGATCCCCAGCAATCAGGAGCGCATTTCCACTCGGCACCTCGCATGAATTCAATCAAGGCATGTATTAGAGGCGCATCTGTACGGGCGCGGGTGAGGTGACGCACGCCTCTCGTCTGATCGCCTCATCTGCGCGCTAATCCATTAGCCACCTCGAATATTTAATTCCTCGCCTCCCGCACCTCGATTGTCCGCCGTTCGCCATCCACGCACATGTCACTACCCCACGAACGAATAAAATTTGATAAATCGCATTGCCAACATGTGAACTACCCTCTCAGCTTAAACGGTCCGTGCTCCGCGGCCACTACGCCACTGCTTCACGAAATGCGGTCCAATTACCGTAAATTACAGTTGTTTTTTCGGCGATGCGCACAAGTATAAGTTATCATCGTTTAAAGAATTCTGTATCCGAAACGACATAAGCACATAACAGTCACGCGATCGTAAATTTATGGAGTAGAGTCGAAATCAGAACGCAGTAACTCTCGAAAGGTAATTGCAAGGTTTGACGGGAGGAATGGCAAATGCACTTTAGCGAATGCCCGTGCAGCGAGTGAATGTGCGAGGGAAGGTCGGAGGTAAGATAATGCAGATGTTCGGAGGGACGCTCTCAAGGTAACGCGACCCCCCGAGAGAAATGTAGCGCCCTCACATCGACGACAGCGGCAATTCTGTCCACCGTTTTCAATTAATATAAATGCGATGCAGACGCACTCATCCAGTTAGGAAAATGACAACGAAATATTGGGCCCCATCACCGAAAGAAACATGGCCAATTTTCATTTCACTCAGACAATATTTCTACGTAAACTTCGCTCTCCTTACTTATTTTTATTGTCTCGAAAGTTGTAAAATCAAATTATGCGCACCGTGTTCTTGGTGTTCATAAAAATTGAATTCCAAACTTGGAGCATTCGTATGAAATGAATAAAAGCGATCCATCAATTGTGAATCTGCGAGCGCCGGTGAGAGTTCCACCGGCGGGAATCGATACGAAATTAGCTAATGGAAACTTGATAGCGGACAAAAAACTGAATCCCCGCAAGCCCCCGTGAGCGCATTCGCAACAATAAATCTCTGCATTGTCGCTTTCGTCGACAGATGGCGCTTTCAGCCACCCCTCGTACAGGTAACTTAATATCGGGCACATTTCGATATTATGGGCTGCATTCAGCGGTGGAAGTTTAGTGGTGTATTCGGTGCAGAAGCGATGTAAGCGCTAACTTGTCGTGCCCGTTACTGCATTAGACACGTACAATAGAATATTCACTTATGTTAATGTCCGCTGCAGAATGCGGGCCATGTGTGCGATTGTGCGCGCGCGCGGATCGCGGCGGCCATTTTTGTTCGCCCGTGCGTTTAGCGTAGCGGTTGTGTGTGGGATGGGATTACAGCGCCTATTGAATAGCAGATTAACGGTAACTGCGTGTGCGAACAAATTAACCGGGAATGTTAACGCGGCATACGATTTTATAACGTCGAATTAATTATCCTTTGTGTTTATTCTGCGATATTTTAAATCTGACACCTTTTCAGCGCGATAAACAACAGCATCAGTTCAAATTAAAGTTTACTTTAATTTCAAACCAATACGGAAATCACCCCAAACGTTTTCCTATCAAAAGCGTAAGTATTTCTAAACATTATTGATGACTCTACCTTGTTCCAACAAACAATTAATTAAGATAACATTAAGTACAGCGTCGGTACACGCACCGCGTCGTGTAAACAGACGCCTAATTGCTGTGTACAGACACCAGCAGAACGTAATCACCTATTGGCTTTCATTCTAGCTAAACATTTCGAAAATAATTGTGGTTATGCCATTTAGAAAGAGAAAAGAGATACGACTAACAATGCTTTGGGATAAATAGATACCTACATTTACCAGCTTTCCAAAAAATTCTCTGAAAGCGATAGGTACTTTAAGGTTAAAAATCGTTATTGTCACTAAGTTAAATTGAACATAATTTCATAGTCATTTAGTTGGATATTGATGATCTAAAATTTATTGAATTGTCAGACAAATTATAAACCGTAATGAAAATAAACACGTCTGTCAGAATCGCCACCATTGCTTGTTTACGTGGTAATCTTACTCAGAATCACCTTTGGAATCACTAATGGAGGTATAAACGATAGCTGATGACAGCCACGCGCCGTCAGGAGCACAGCATTAACCATACACGCATTATTATGTCAGTAATGCTGCTAAACAGATCCAGTAATGTGAATTCATTTGATGAATTCTCAATTTTAGGCCTAAGCCATTAAAAAAGAGGTGTTGGTATAAGTTAGATGCCTTTATTTACATTGTTTATGTTTTTAAAAGGTTGTTTATTCGATGTAGTTGTTTACTTTTGTAACTTTTGATTTACGTTTTTTTTTTTGTGTTTATATCGATGACTTTATGATAATTGTAGAGACATTTATAATCCCACTGAAACAATTCAAATAATTACACGAACATTACTCGATGTTGTTACTGCGTGAGATCAAATTTCAATTAAAACTTAACACATTAAGGTTCGTTCACCGAGAACATTAAATTAATAAAAATATGCCGCGGGGAGTCCTTAAGAGCACTCGGGATTGAGGTGTATTTTAGAAATATAATTATTACTGCTGAAAAGTACAAACTGTGTAGACCATTTAATAAAGTCATCGATATAAACACAAAAAAAAAAACGTAAATCAAAAGTTACAAAAGTAAACAACTACATCGAATAAACAACCTTTTAAAAACATAAACAATGTAAATAAAAAAAGCAAAGTATGCGATACACAAGAAACAAAACCAACAAATTAGTATTCCCAATAAACCGGCGAGTGGAACAATAAAAGAATCAATCGGAAGGCGGTAACATAAAGCCGGGGATTATGATCCGCAGTAATAGAGACATGAGCGAAACAACGAGTGACCGCGGTCGAGCAAAACCTCACGGTCGTAAAACGTAATGCCATTCACGGGAACTCGGCTAGGGAGAGTTGACACCATCGCTCACATAGGAGCACCGGACAGAAAGTAGAAACGATTCGGACGGTTTATGAGGTAGACAGGCAATTGTTTACCCCGTAATTGATATGAAAGCGATTTTATGAATGTATCAAAATATGAACAGATTAACAATCTGCACCTCATCGTTCAATAATTGTCTGCTCGTTAGCCGCAGTTCTGACGTACGTGCCGCGCAGACAGAGCCGAGGATATTCCACGTTTGCTCTGATAATGGCTGATCAGCTGATCACTGTGCTAATTGTCTTCCACGAACACCTAACGGCTATTGGGTGGTGTACCAAGGCTACTTACTGATAAGATGGAGGATAAAATTATAAGTCACATTTTGTTATGCGATATGAATTAAAATTCTATATAATCTATGTAACATTTCACAACATGTATTATAATTTTTAACGATACTATCCTGTTACTGGTTGTTACGTTTTTTGTTGATCCTAGTCTTGAACGAAAGTAGGGCAAGTACATCCAATATATACCTACCTCCATGCAGTGTTATCCAATTTAAGACTGGAACAATAGTTTATTGTTATAAGCTCATAAAATTACCTCCAATAGCAGAATATAGCCAGGAATTACCCGTAGTGCAGTTTCACGGGTAGTTGCGGACTAGTTGACGTAACATAACTCACACGTGTGACGTCACATCGGCCGTCGAGCACGCAGAATATACAGGGTGTAAGGAACAGTGCCCTGAAAACTGAAAGGGGTTGCTCAGTCACAAATAAATTCATCTGGAAAAAGAACCAATTTTGGGAAAACCTAAAATTGTTTTAATTTCCCAAAAGAATTTTGTCTAAAGGCGCAAGCTAAGTTTCAATTACACAGTTCAGTTTTTAGTGCACCGTGTTTTACACCCTGTATACTGAGAACTGGGAATAGTAGGTGTTGGAATTGCACGCAGTAAACACGAGAGCTGCGCACGAGAGCCCTAAACCAGCATTCGGCAAAACTAGTCGACGGTTAACCTGACTACGGGCCGTTAGATCGCGGACAGGGCTAGTAGAGTCGACATGGTTTAGAAAATATTGAATTCATCTTTAGGCCTACCTACCATAGATTATAAAAAAAATATTAGATTTACCTACATTTCGTCGAAAGTTGGGTAGTTTATCTACACGCCTTAATTAGTAATGTCAAGTCGGAGGTTTAAGAATGGTATGAGATGAAATCTCCCTTGTAGTCTAACTGTGGACAACTCTAACTGTAAGGTCTCACATAAATGACGTACGCGTAGTGGTAACTGGCCTGTGAACTAAGTCAGCATACCTGTAAGGTTTTTTCCATAAAAAATACGACTTAATTTGAGTGTAGTGTCGACTCAATTGCAGTGTAAAACGGCAGCGGTGGTGTCGCGACCGCATCTTGTCAGCTCGCAAATTGACGTGGATTGTTGGCGGATCTTTGTCACGCTCACCGCGCGTCCAGCATGAGGGTTTAACTACTAGAAGAGATAAAAAGGAAATCCCTTCCATCGACATTGACCACTTCCAAATTTGATCATTTTCTTTTTTCGTCAATTTCAAAAGAACCCATACTAAAAGAAGCGGTATATACCATCATTTTACCATAGCCGCATAATGAATGACATCCTTATCTCTGATGGAATTAAATCAACTTCAAACTTCACATGCCTCCCTCACTTCTATCCGATGCCATGTTGTTACGAGTCCTTCAAGAGTTAAGTAGGTATACTAATTTAAATAGAGGGTTTGCGTAATATACGCTACCTTGGTATATTTAATGGTGATAAAAAGGAAGTATTTTCATGTTACTCTATCACCATATCCAGTATATTTACGTGCTTGTATCCCACTATTTCACCGTCGAATGCAGCGCTCACGAGTCTCGCTGATGACCGCTCGATTTTAGCCTAATCTCCAATTATACCTCCATTATTTCATTTACCCACATTGAGCCGAGTTTTATATGCGTACTTACATACAAATAACCTTAAATTTCAATAGCTTTATTCGTACATATAAAACTGAATTTCATGGTTTTAAAAATTTACATCACAATGAATTAGATTGTTTATTTTAAATATACATACAATGGCTTAATGTGTTGACGGTTTATGCCCAATGGTACTAAGTAGTATTATAATATGTAATGTATGTATACTATTTACCTATTAGTATAGTAGTAGTAGTATATATGTATTTATTTTATGTATTATAAAATATTATATATATTATTATATGTACTTACACATGTATTACTATTTATAAAACTTATGTATTTAATATATTGTTAAAGTTTTTCCTTTAGTACTCATAGCACTATTCTGCCATCTTTAATTTCTCCTCTACACAAGGGTTGTCTGGTAGAGATCGCTGCCAGCGATAAGACCGCCTTTGTGCACATTTATTCATTTTTGTTTTTGTTTGAATGTTATTTGTTAATGTGTGCAATAAAGAGTTTTTACTTACTTACTTACTTTACTTTACTTAATATAATAACAGTAAACTAAACTAATGATTAATAAAAAAATATAAATTAAAAACTTCCTCCAACGCACCACAATGAGGTACCCAGGAGGCTTCAATTAAATTCGTTATACTCGTAGAACAAATACCTACGTTATTTATAAAATGCACACATTTGTGCGATTAACCTGCGGCCACGTAAACCCATGTTGGGCGCCACTTTAGTAGATCGCTTAATATGTAAAGTGTTTTGCAAGTCGTGTTGTGCTGAGAGGTATTTAGCCGAGGTAGAGCCGCAATAGCCGAGACGAGACGACAGTCTAATTCGCGCGATAGCAACCCGACAATGATAATTGCTTTCTTGCGTCTGCCTTTTACGTATGTTCACTCGCCAATTTTTAGGGGTGGCATGTGTTGTTGTGCGTTATTGAGTGTGTAAAACTGTTAGCGGACTCGTTATTTTTTAGTTTTATGGCATGTAGTAGCATGACAGAACGAGCAACACTTTTTACTTAATTGTTGAAAGTTATTCACCCATTTTGACAATTTAAATGTTTTACATATTTGATTCTCCATAAATTATTAAAAGAATAACGTCGAAATTATTCAAAATGCCATCACTATCTTACGTCTGCTAATTGTTCTTCACAGTCATCCTCAACCCTAAATTTGACGACCCCACCAGTCTCACCCGGCGTCGGCGCCGCAAGGTGAATGCGACAATTTGCATACAACGACGATAAAAATACTGCGTGCACCGCCGCCTTCATTACTGCGATACTCCCGCGATTTATAGCCGCCGACGCACGACACATAATTGACGCAATAAAATATATCGCTAACTAGACAACTGCGGCAATAAATAAAATTGTTTATAGCGACAGCTTCTTCGCAAAAATTCCTGGAAGCAATCCCGATGAATCCTTTTGTTGAGCGGTTGATAGCTCCGGACGAATGCTGGCTCCTCAAACGACCGGACAGATCTGTGAGACGATACACGAGCAATAATCCGTTTACTTTTATCTCTGTACCCCTTGTCAGAACGCCACGATATCATCTCAGTCGTCATAACTCTTAGGAGCGTCTCTTAGGATTGAAAGTCCTTTGTTTTGCTGAGAGGAATATGTTTGCGAGAAGTGACCGTCAAAGAGGTTATTACCTGAAGGACATAAAGCGTCGTCCGTGTATCGAGTCGGAGGACAGCCCCGGGCGGATAAAATGCAAATAGCTGTAGTGGATGTGCCTTATCCAGCTACGTAAGGACCGTTTGAAGATTAGGGAGGGGGAGGCACAGTATCGATGTAATCAAGTTAGCGTATACTTGGGAGAGCAAATATTGTCGACTTGCAAATAGGAGCGGAGGTCGTTGAGGTATAATATCCGAGTGACGTGGATATTTGCATTGATAATGGGAATGTGGGCTATTAATTTCGGCCTGACAACAGTTCAATTACGGCCTGTAGCTAGTTAATCTCGTTGATGCTCTGAACCGTTTTTTTTTTAGTAGGTACGTTCATGGTACGTTCGATAGTCAGCAAGCACTATCACTGAAACGCTGATGCGGTGCGGCTTGTCGGTCGCGTTTACGAGGGTCGCTGTTAAGTGTAAAAAGCGCAAACTGTTTGTTTATGCGCAGCGGCGATTGAAAGCGCGGCGACCGGCGGCGGTGGGCGGGCCGGGGCCGGGACTCGAACCGGCCGCGGCCACGCAGCCAGCCACCATAAACGCGACCTGACCGTTTACTACCGACGTATAGAAAACCACATTCGATTTCTGTTACTTTTAGCGTCGGTCTTTTGTTTTTATTTTATGTTAACCGCTTTTATGAAGTCAGCGGAGCGGCTAACGTGAAACGAATTTTCTATTTGCTGTTGTCGCGTCTTATACAAACCCCAGTTACTTTTATTTCTGTTAACCTACTAGCTTTTTAAAGACAATGACACAAACAATGTACCAATAATTGAATACAAAGATTCATTGTCTACATTTATATGATTTTTCGGAATGACATTTCGTCCTGGGCTTTATTGACCTAGTCTGGGATTATATTATTATGACATGTAAGAATAGAATTACCATACACATTTACAGAGTTGTATATGATCCAGTAGACAAGGCATGTGAGTGGAGTGAAGAATAAAATAAGTATGTATGAAGTAAAGTCGGTATTTTACGATGTTTTTATGTTTGGGCGTGACGACCACTGGAGCCACCGCATACGAATTAGCCCATCACTGTTTTAGGCACAAAAAACTTCAACTGATACCTTATTTTCATTGCATACCCATGAAATGATGATGAAGATAATAAAACTTATTTTTGGTCACCTATATAAAAACAGTATTATTAATAAATAATTATTATTAATTTGGTATCAAAGTCAAATATTCAATTTAATGAACTTGCCACTTGCCAATCTCCAAGACTACTCGCCAATCTGCAAAATTGAATCACGGTCGTGGCCCATGCAAATTTTGCGCCCTTTTTAATGCTTATTCTTTTATCTCTTTACGTTCATCATACGATACAAGAATACCAGAGAGTAGGCAAAATGCTTTTATAAGAGTTGGTAAGCTGAATGTTGCTTGCTTGAAATGAAAGAAAGTTCCTTTCTCTGTGGCTCTTGTTCTGAGAAGTGTCTGTAAACTTTACCAGCACCAGCACCGCCGGTTTACGGTCGTCCAAACTGACGTTTACTCTTGTTTTGATTTATGGACGCGGCTCGCGAATCTCTTTGTGTACTGGATGATTGGATGACCCTCTCGCGGTACACGACCCGCTTTTTTATTCGCTAATGTTATTTTCCCTCAATGAATATCTGTTATCTGTGGCCGCTGGAATGAGTCCCGTTTATGTTTTCCTCGGGATAATAAAATCGTAAAAGTTTCGCTGCAATTTGTGTCCAGAC
The DNA here is from genome assembly GCA_029255725.1 of Scrobipalpa atriplicella. NCBI lineage: Eukaryota > Metazoa > Arthropoda > Insecta > Lepidoptera > Gelechiidae > Scrobipalpa > Scrobipalpa atriplicella. The sequence continues at coordinate 51,098 of JARACY010000239.1, forward strand.
TCGACAATTTAATCCTGTCGTGTGTTATCTGGGCCGCAATAAAATTGATTTGTGATATGTTTAGATATAAAATGATTTAAATGCTCCCATTTAGTATTATTGGGCACCCCTTTAGCTTGGCTATAGATATCGTACTCATTCGACAATAGATTAGACAATGTAATATTGGAGGCTGTGGTTGAGAACTGTTTAAGATGACAGGCGAAGTAGAGAGGGTCGCGACGTGGTGGTCGCCGAGTGACACACACTGATTTATTGTAATAAACAACACATACACTATATTGACGACACGTTTTCTGAGATAGACCTTGTAATATGATAGAAGTTCTAACACAATTTCAATTTCACTTCGTAAACTAAAATAGATAGTACCTACTTTGTGCAGTTACATAAACACGAGATTTTTGAAAGTTTTTATACGAAATATAAACACAAATAAAAAGGTACTTGTTGGACTTTAATAACAATAAAAAAAATACAGACGTGCCATACTTATTATTTATTTATTAGGAATTATGCTTCATACCATACCTACTCGCTTTTCACTTGAACGTAACACCTAAAAAGGTTTCTTTTTCCTTAAGATATTCTTATAATTTTATCTGTCGAGCATTATCTTTGTATGAATTTCCTGTGTCATCTCGGTATAGCGCAGTGTATACGTAGCTAATTAAGCGGGTATCGGATCGGCCACTCCGCGATACCGCGCTGTCGCCGAGTAAGTAAATACTTGCCAAGGAGCGTCGAAATATTCAAAGGATACGCTATTCATTATACTGAATGGGTGATGTATAGGTGCACCGCCTACCTATTAGCTGTCACTGTGAACTATGAATGTCTCCAACTCATATCTATCAAACCTGCGTATATTAAAATCAACAGGTACATTTTCTTGCCCTTTTTAAGAGACCCATTTTAACCCTATTTGCATACTAGCTAAATTTAAATTCTTTATTTTCCATCACTCTGTTTACAGAAAATGAAACGATAGTCGATTTTGTAGTAATTTATAGAAAGTCCTTCGTAAAAATTTCAATTTAAATAATTTTACACTTGCCACCTCCATATCGTTACGTATCCAAGCGCAATGTACCGCAGTGTCAGCTCACAATAAATAACTTATCGTACGAATGCCCGAGTGTAGGCTAATCCGATACCAGTGATTTGTGGGCGAGTGTACTTGCCTCTTCTGTCGCCAGTAGGACAGTCACGTGCTAGTTACTGTCCTACAAGATAATGAAGCCTGCTTTGGACAGGTTTCTTATCACTGACAATATTGAACTACGTAGGACAAAATAGCTAGAATGTTACCGATGAGAATACAGTTTATTAAATTGATTCAGACGTATCGTAAACTTACTTAGAAAATGTCTTGATACTCGAAGCATATATATTGCGAATATGTAAGAATATGAACAATAATATGCAGTAAGTACACAATTAATTTAATACTTACGTTATGTTTATATCTCAAGTCAATCAATTGACGATAACTTTGTATAGACACGAGTTAAACCAGCCCCATGTTGGGCGCCACTTAGCGCCGATCGCGGCTTCATAAATTCCTTATTTATAATGTAATAAAATTTACAGCCCCCATAATCCTCGCAACAAGACAATCCCTTATTAACAATTCCGTAAGGCTCTCCGGATTTTTTCTCAATTCTCGACCTGCTTTAAGTAACTCGATCAAAAACTAACAAAAGTACACTTTATTATGAAGAAAATAGACGAGGATTTCGTGCAAAGTTTTCGCCGAGTGAGAGTAAGTAGTAATGCTCAATAACCATTGGCATAAATAGTATTAACAACAATTGATTTACATACAAATTGCTTTAGACAATATTGCTGACGGAATGGCGCGCGTGACGCGATCCACACATTCTGTGGAGTCACTAAGAAAGCGCATGAAGTGGTACAAATGAGATATTATGTTTTCTTTTTCATTTAAGTTTCTTAACTTTATATTTTTTTTTTTATAAGAAAAACCCATAAGTAACGTTTCCTATTGTTAATTATGTAGGTAAGTAATCTATTTTTCCAGTTTTCCCATCTGAATATTTTGTTATTGTCAGACGTGGCGGAACGACCTTTGTTTAGGTAGTTTTTGCTCTGCCTACCCCATTATATTTTGTTCTTGTGTTTTAGTCGTTTCTGTAAACTATTCATTATATATCATCAATCTTAACCAGAAGCATAGTATAATCTTTGTAATCACCATTTTGTAATTTGTAAATAACGAATTCCGCCGTTTTCCTGGCAGCATTACAAAGAGCGCAGTTACTCCACAACACCCTCAACTCTGTTCACTGCATATCACTATACGTCTGAGTTTCGTATGAGAATCGCCACCTGATTGCTTCTGATTGGGTGTGTTTAGGCACGTTCGCTTTCGACGTGCACTTTTAACTAGCGTCAAACAACAACATACATCGCTGCATCGCGTCCAAATCTCTCACATACACGTCAGTCTAAAACAGCAATGGATGTCTGTAATATAGATGCAGAGTGTTGCAAGATGTGTGGTAGATAGGTCCATTGAGCGCGTTATTTTTCCTCTCGCAGTGCAAGCGAGGTCGCTAGCAGAATTACCTTCCTCCATCGAATTTCGCAACTCGATGAGCACTCGCTGCATATTGGCGCATATTCAAGCTACGGCAGAACGTAATGAACTGTGATTGCATATTGTGAACTCTCGCACACTTTCCAGTTTCAAATACGAGCATTTTCCTCGAAGGTCGAAAATAACAAGATGGTTATACTTATAGAAAAATTTGTTCGAGCAAAATAAGTTTTTGCGAGTTTTATTGCGCTGAATACAAATTCTTGTATAATATTTAGGAGAGTAAAAAGACATATTTTAGGATTATACTGGCCATTATCCCCAAACCACAGTTACCATATTAGGTTTTATTGTGTTATTCTTTATATTGTAGTAGAAAGAGACCATTACTTGTCTTGGCCATTAGACATAAAGGCTTGGTCGCGGCCATACGGCCTGGCCACGTATATTGCGAGTGCGGACAAATACAGCAATAAATATGAGTTGAGGAGTCCGTCTCTATGCAAATATAATAGGCCTTATCTGGGCTTCATTTCAGCGAGGTACCTACACCGCATCTTGTTAAGTACAAACTACAAAAAAGTTGTAGCGATTTCGTAGCATTCTGCTACGAGGAGGTAGTATGGCTACGGGGACGTACTACGAAAACGTTACACTATTTGTTTTTTGTTATCTGTTGCATATTCTTGTCTTTTTTACTGTAACTAAAACAGTATTATAATTATCTTCTATTTCATTTCATTTTTGAGTTTTCATTACATTTTCAAAATACCTAATGGTACTTACAACTATACATGCATTATATAATTATGAGAAGCATAATACTTACGATAATTACACTTTCTCAGGCTAATATCTTCTATTAAGCTGGCACTAAACCATCATTATATTGTTTAGTTGTACATAACTATTTGCTTATTTATTAGGTACTTCATTTACTTATTACCGCATAATGTCAGACACGGAAAAATGTCCCGTTGACGTTTTGCTTGTAAGTTTACACCGTAAAGGTATTTAAGGAGTTGTAAGTATGTATATTTCCTCTTTGCTACTTTTCTTCTCACCATACCAGCAAGTTTAGATGTAAATATTTGTATTCATTTTTTGTTGGTTATTGTCGTCGTTGGACTAAACAGCGAGTTTCTCGGTTATAGGTATGGGCTATAAAAAATAACATCCCTGTTGCGTAAAGGTCACTCGGACTAGAGAAGATCAGGTTATTATACGTACCTATTATAGGTATCTACTATACATACATAGCCCCATAGCACGAGTTAACAACGTAGCGAAGCATAAAGATAATTGAAAAATCAATCGCTATCTTTATCAGGGAAAAAATTTGATGAATAAAATTGATGTTATTCTTATGTAATAGTACCTCAAATAAGCCAATAAGAATTTATATCGATCAGACTTACAGAAAATCCGCCTTTAATGAAGTATGCTATCATGGTAATAATCCCGACTTCATCAGAGCGATATCTTAGAAGAGGTAGGTAATAAAAAACAAATGACCCTTCTTCTTCCTGACTTCCCGAAATTCCCGAGTTCCCGACTGGCGCACAAATCAGGCGGATCGCTCGTTTATTGTTTCCCCAATTAATTTGCATAAGCCTTGTCAGCCGCAGGTCGACTTATTACCAGGAAAAATCAAAATAATTCCAAAACAAAAATATTGTTATATGATTTTTATGATTGCCATTAATTTTGGGTGCAGGTAGAGACGATGATAAATTAGAAATAAACAGTAACTATATTGATCTAGATAACTTTGTTGATAATTATGTAATTTCTAATATTACTCAAAAAAATTCTGCTGTTGGAAAAAGTATCTAAGTAAATAAGTAGGTATTATTACCTAAATTGTATATGAGTCGCAGTATGGAGTGTTGTTATATTTATTTTCGAATTTAAACCTCGAAAAATTGATTTATAGCATAACCAAAATGTTATTTATTAAAAAAAAACAGAACATATATTTAACCTGTGGATAGTCTAAAGTCAAATGTACCTAGTCAGTAAAGTTTTAATCTGTATTCATTGCTCTACATCTGGCTACCGACCATGAATATTGAAGCGAGCAGCGATGTGTGAACCCTCCCCCCTCCTCACAACTCCCCCCGACCCGCACCTCTAGCTTCCTCACCCCCACTATATCATCTACATAATTTCACCACTCATTTTTTCTCCTCTGAGAATTCTTGAGGTAACAACACCTCAATGGTTGTGATTTATTGAGGAAACACAGCCTTCAAAACAAGTCAGTAATTTACAAGTTAGAGTACGACTATACCTTCCATGTAATTTTCACGAGACATTAAATTTGAACGATGCTCCGAAGTACAACAAGAAGTTAAATATAAATCAGACTACGTTTAAAACTAGCGATGCATACTAAATTCTTCTGGAAAGGTGTCACGAGAAATTCGCCGTTTATAAATTCCTTGTCCACTTTCTGCTCTGAGGAGCTCGGAGTTTTTCTTACAGAATCAGAAGTGCGTGAGAGATTTCCAGGGGACAGCGGAGTGAATTATACATTGTAATGAAATAGCATTAAACTTCCCATGAATCGTTCACTGGGATGAACTGGCGGACACACAGACTAGATAGCCATTGGACAGTGTAATGACTAAGTATGAAATGTTTGGGAAAAGAGCTGAAGTATGTTATGGTCAATATAAACCGGAAGCGACTCGACGCCACGCGAAGCTGTTTGAAGATACATCGCGCTGTATCACGAAGTAACACTGCACAGCGCGGCGGAGCACGCTGCAATAAATTTTAAAGTTTTCAATGAAATGTCTATCTTTTTGCATAGTAAAGAAAGTCCTACATTCTTTATCAAGCTCTTTAAAAGTGCGCGCCTATTCAAATTGAGGGAGCCGATGGCACGCCTGCCATCGCAGCCAAGGCTGTAAGTGCACCACGGCCTTCTGTCCGCTGGCTTGTGGTGACAGTACATTGTTTTGAATATGCTGCAGTACTGTCCTGTACTGGTCTGTGGTGCTACTATAAATTAGTGCAGGGCTATATATTAGGCGCGTGGCGGCACCGTCGCTGCCGGCGCCTGTTAGCGCGCTGTAGCCGCTGTCCGCCCACTGGCTACGACGGCTCAAGCTAGGTTCTTGTTCGGGAAATCTCTTAAATTTGTGGTAAGAGAGTATCTTTTATCATTATTTATAATCCAAAAATGCTTTCAATAGAATAAAAGAGTAATTATACCAGCTGCTGCTGAAAAAACTGAAAACTGAAGCAGTTTCACTATACCTACATAATATTAGCAATCACAGCCAAATCTGAAGTGCCTGTGAAAAATCTCAATATATATTGTAAGACAGCTTTCTAGCATTAGGTTCTAATTCTAAGAACTCTGCCAACCCCTTAAGAAATATTAGCGCTATTTAATATAAGTAAATTTAATTAGGACTGCTGCTATCCTCAGCACTGAAGAGGCATGGTGTGCCGAAGCTGAGTTACGGCGCGAGTGCGAACGGGGCCATGGATTTATGGCTCTATGTGACAGACACACACGTCATGCCACATGCAGCTGCAGGCCTATGGAAGATAATCCTAATGAAAGGCTGGACCAATTTAAATAGATTGAAATACCCACAAAAATTCCACATGTTGAATTCTTCTTAAGTTAAATCCAAAAGTATTTTCATTCTTAGACAGAGTGTTCTTAGTTACAAACGCACCCAAAGGTTTTAATGTAAATTGCGATTCGAAGCGTTCGAGTAGAGCACTCCCGTAAATAAATCCAGTGTCGATGTCAATTGCGGCTATCCAGTTACACCCTCCGCATTCGACGCTGAATCAAACTAGTAACGGATTGCTCACTAAAACAATTGCATTCACTCCTTATTCATTGTTGAGTGCATTTCTTCCTCGTCTAATTGGAGAAGATCTGGAAGTTACAAATCTTGGCACCAGATCTGCAGCAGATTAATCCGTAATTGAAGTAATCAATGGATTGGGGATTTTTAATCTTAAGTTAACAGTTACAATGAATTGATTTTTAGAATTTTCAGCAATTTGAGAACTTTCTGCGAATGATCTTCGATGAGTAGGGGAGCTAGGTTGAAGCTATTCTTTTACTACAATTTCTCGTAGGTATTCCACGGTTTATTTTCCGCAAACCATACATTAGTACCTATCAAGGAATAAGCAGATATTTTTTCTCTTTTTTCTCGTAATTGCCTGATACCGCTTGAGATTATTAATGGAAACAACGAATAAATTCAATTACTTTTTACACGCTCTACTTAATCTTCCATACATGGTTGTATTCAATCAATATACATATATATATATCAATCTAGTATAGTAAACATGTTCCTAGCTAACTGAACCAATAAACTACAACTGGTCCGATAACGGCAGTCAGTACAGTAGTAGTGACGTGCTCGTGGCGAGATAATTGGCGGGTTATCGCCATTCAACTGAGGATGTAAACAGACCGTGAGCAGCTATCTGACCCGCCTACAAATATTACTTGTGCGTGTCGATAATCTAGTTGTGTGATGGCCTATTTCAAATATGAATATTATTATTATGTACCTAGGTGGGCATTGGTAGAAATTAGGAATTACCACGGCTTAACTATCGTTTTCGTGAGAGCTCAGAAAAAAACGGCAATAATTTAAGCTGAGATTTAAATAATATGTCTTGTTCTTACCAAATTAGACTTGTTTTTGTCGGGCCGGGGCGCGTAACCTGACAACGGCGCCTCACCCACATTCGCACTTGTCGTCCTGAGTGAAGCCCCAACTCTTCCTGAGTTCTTTGCATTCGCCGAGTCCTGACCGAAGTCGATTTAATGCCTTCCAAATGGACCAGAGAAGGTTATGTCCTGGCCTGGTGTTCCGTGCGCTAACTGCTAACTTCATTTCTAACTTATTGTCAATTTCCCTTATAAATCAGAGATCGAAATAGAAATAGAAATATCTTTATTGGTAATATCACTACATATCGGATCTATTCAATACGACACCTTATGTACTTTGAATGGTAAATTATGGGCATTTCAATTAGCGATGCAGTGAGGTGGAACCACGTCGCTGAATGAACACAGTGCGATAATTAAAACTATATCGCGCTTCGTGAGGCGCCCGCGGGACGGTCTTTGTTCCAGTAGCTACGAGAACAAAGGTGCTCTCTGGTAATCTACAAGGTAACCTAGCTAGCTAGCAGCTACATAAGTAATGTATGGTTAACTACATAATTATGTACCTACTGTAAATTTCTAATCACAAATACATAGGGTCACTAGAAATATCAACTGATTATAGGTACGATTTGTATTTGGTGGGTATCTGGGAAAAATACTCTTTGCGAAGAAATTTAATTTAATTTTACACCCATAAACAATTAAATCCTGACTTCCTAACATTTCCCAAAACCTAAGGGTATTGTTTCCGTTCCGTATCTTGATTTACATTTAAATAAAAGGTCGGGAATCCAGCGGCTGCAGCGCTGTCCGCGCTGGTTTTAATTTATTGCCCACGCGCCGCTGCTCCGCTGCACCGCTGCATACAGCGCTGGCGTCTAGCAGTGTGGGTCCTGCAGCGTTCATTTGCTCGCCTTGCCACGAATAATGAACCGTCGGTGGGGAAATGCGACGCATTCAAATAAGAAAACGTAGAGACAAATGTAGAGATTAACTTATTTCTCCACCTAACGTTGCAATAATTTTGCCTATGCTATGATGTCGCAAAGTGTATGTGTATGTGTAAAATAGTGGCAGCTTCTAACAAATTCATGAACGACCAAGGTGGCCAAATGCATTTCTACAAGATTTCCAAAATCGATTTAATCGCTCCCAATCTCGCTGATAAGCCGAATTCGATTAATAATCAAGATTGCCCTTTCCCGTCCAACTAGATGAGATAACCAAACTGTAATACAATTAGGAGATTGACCTGACACAGGTGCGCAACCCTCGGCACCTTTTGGTCGAGTAATTTAAACCTACGGCACCTTTTGGTCGAGTAATTTATGTAGGGTCTAATGAAGCGGCTAGCCAGCGGTCCGCGGGAGGAGTATCAAAGGTCCGTTTGCTCAGTCCAAGTCGAGTTGAAGTCGCAAGTCGCAATTTGACTAATTGCCGACCAGCTCTCAACAACTCTAAGAAGTTTCTTAAATGAAGCTAGAACACACTGGCGGATTCTCAAAATGGCAATGCAAGAACAGTTTACTTTTTACGGAAGAATATAAAAAGGAATTTAAATTATAAGAAAGAACCTAAAAAAACTGTATTGGAAATGAAAATAATAGCGTCCAGTAATTCGAAAAAAATTGTAAACAGAATTCCGAAAAGCGCTGTAAGTTTTCATTTAAACAGTTTTCTTTTAATTTTGCGGTAATAAAAATATTCCCTCAACCAAGGGTTATGACTCGGTTCGAATTATGAATCGGTAGTTCAATTAATTGCCGCAGCAGTGTAACCACAAAGAAAATTACCTTATTTTAATAATTTTCAATCTTATTTTTGTTGTACGAAATAAGCTTGTGACTTCTCGGCCCGTGTGTCCCAGCTGTAGGTAGAACTCAGTTCTAAGTCCGCGGAGTGCGGCTCAAGTCTACTCAAGTATTTGCATACGCCGGCCTCGTTCGTACTGACCACTCCCTCCCCCCTCTCCGCTTCCAAGGACCGCACCCCCCCGCCTAGACTTAGCCCCTCTACCTACTCACCATGTGGGTACAAATGCTTATTATGGAGTTATAATAAAGGAAACAAACAATTAATTACTTACATATTTATCATAAAAAAATGTGTGCTTGAACGACGACAGGCGTTTCTAATATGTAGTTCTAAAAAGTATTTTTTTTATTTATTTGAGCACTTAATGATTTATAACATAGACATCATTCTTATTATTATCACATAACTTTACCACAATATTTCACCGAGCTCACCACTTACCCCACGACAAAAGATGATAATTATCTTATTTATGTAGTACGCAACGCAATAATAACTCTACACAATGTACTGACTGAGCTCTACGGCGGCGTAGAAGCCAGCTACTTTCGCCATTTACCTATTTACCAAAATGCCTACATGATTAAGGGTCGTGTACGCAAGACGTTGTAAGCAGCTAACGCATCAATCCCATCCAGTAATCAAAGTTGGCTCATTCATATGTATTACCGGACAGGACACCAATTTAAACTATCCTCAGTACTCAGCAGTTGAGCAAGCAGGCATGTTCCACTCTGCCCACGCCAGCCTCCCCACACGTGTATCGAGTTATGTAACTTTCTAGCTTCCCGCCCGCGGTTACACCCGCGGCTAAATTAGTTTTCCCGTGGGCATGAAGTTTTTTCTAACCGTATCAGCCTACGTCCTATTGCAGTGCCTATCATATTACGTGTGTTAAGTTTCATTCTAATCCGTACAGTGGTTGCAGGGTGATTGAGTAACAAACATTCATGATCCAAAAATTCACACGTACCTATATAATAATAAATAAGTGAGATGAACCCAAATGATAAGATAAAAGATCTTATTTTACGATGGGTTAAGTCAAGATCGGTAGTGATGGAGACAGAGTGGACGATGAAATTAACACAGTAAGCAACTTGGCGCTGTCTGTTTCGAACAAAACATTTCGTATCGAAAAGGTGGATTAACTCTAAACTCTTCCTATACCTATATACTCATCCCGTACCGCGGCGTGGCTCGTGGCTTGTGGCTCGTGGCTCGTGGCGAGCGGTGACAGCAATCAGTGCGAGTTGCGACTTGCGCCCGCAGTTTTTAATCCCTGTCCCGCCGGTCCCGGTCGTCGGTCCCGTCCCCGGTTGACAAACTTTTTAATTTGGCCCGCGCGTAACCAACCGCCGACCTGTGTATAGGGGTATGAATGAAAAATCTGTTAAACATATTTTAATTTTATGTTTTGTTTACTTACAACTGTTTTGATTAGGTGTTGTTGTTATTTCATGGTCCAGTTAAGAGATACGTATAACAATGCCTCAATAATATGCGCTTATCAATTTACTCGATTTCTTACTCGTATATACTGCATTTTATCCATTTTAGTTTGGCTCAGAACTCTTTGCCTTTAACTATATGCACACGAACCCACTTGCATTTGAAACTCAACCTGATCGAAGGCTTCAATGAGCGCAAAACTTTATCAGTATCATTAATAATCAAGCTTTATTTTTACCCTAATCAAATCACCACTCCTGCAAGTATTAATTCAGGGCTCTCTCTCTCTCTTTCTCTGTTTACGGTACATAATTGTTTTTAATCTAACGTCCGGCGGTGTCCCGGTGCGCGGGCGGGACATGGGACACGGGACACATTAATGTCCCGTAACTTTTCACTTTTTAACCCGCGCACGGATTTACGGCGGTCCGCAACTTTGGCAGCCCTGCGAATTGTTTTCATTCCCTAATGTGTAAGTAGATGAGTATTTCATTCGGGCTTACTAATCCCTTGGGAATTTGTCAAGCTTTTTTGTAATCTCACTTTATAATAATTTCATTTTCCATTGTTTAATACACCAGGTAGAACTTTCTAGATCACTCAAGTGCTCTCTATACTGTCAATATTATTGTATATTGTGATGCGTTTTCTCTCTCACTATCGCGGTTCAAGGCAACTGGTGTCGCACGTGGCACTGGCACGCTCTTCGCGTTATCGTTGATTCTGCGTCCATCTATACTCGTGGACTAGTGCACCTACACATTACATGTGTGTATTCCATCGGAAAACGTCAAGTTACTACATTGTAACATACAAAAATGGCATTCATAAAATACCTACCGAATAATAGTCGTTTTTCCATATCTGAGATATTTTGATGACGGATAGAATATGAACCAGATAGGAACCGGGTATTTTTTTAAAAAAACTAAACCTTTAACTTTACAAAACCAAAATATTTAGTTATTTTATTATGAAATCAAAGAATTATTTATAATAAAAATAATTATTTGATGTTATTACCATTTACCTGGTATTTACTTATTTATTTTATTATACATGTACTTACTTTGAATTATTAAGATAGATAGATAGATGAGCCTTTTATTCGGTACCAGTAATTACAATCAGACAACTTAAAAACTAAATAGCCTAATAGTTACACCAGATACCGAAAAGGTTACCTACTCAGCATAATGCTCCAGTCAAAGACTGTAGCGCTGGTTATCAGTAGGCACCTTACTAAACTAACTTAACCTAAGCATAATTATTAACTAATTTATTCAGAGGGTAATCCCTGATCTCTACTATGATAATTTAAAGAAAGTAGGCAATTCATTTATGAACACGACTGAAAGAAAAGCCTCTACGAGAAATAGGAAAAAGTGGGGAAAGTGTTTATAAAGAAACATTTACACTGGATTTAGTATTGAAGTTAAATGAAATGTCGTCGGGGCCGTGAGACTGATTACTTGTTTACAATAAGACATTTTACAACCGCCGCCAGGAGAAAGAAGTGCGGAGGTTGAGTTAGGGCGGAATTCCACCGACTGGGAAGATTTTTATTTTCATGTTTAGCTTAACCACCGCCGCACCTTAACATAATTATAACGTCAACACAACATGCTCGTTCTTAGAATTGGTTAGAAGAAAAAAACAGTAAAATGTTGATTTGAATTACCTATCTACTATCATTTCCAAAATTACGTAAACAACAAGTACCTAAGTGATTTTTGAAAATTTGTCTAAACTAGGTACTAATAAAACAAAGTTTTTTTTATGAATTTAAAAAAACATTTTTAATTAAGTGTGTCTTGTCCAGACAAACCAACCTGAATGTTGTCGGTAGAACAGCACCTTAACAGTCGTAACAAAAAAAAAACAAAAGCATTCGTCGGCTGTAAACCGATCATAAAAACACTTCTCTGAGGGGTGCGGGGTACCGGGGAGAGGGGGTTGGTGGTTACTGAGTCTGTACTGATGGACTTCGACTCGTAAACATATTATTAAAACAGTCCTTAGTTTGTTTACTTCATTTAAACTGCAGCCAATGATTCTCCCACTCCGCATTTATTTATTTCTGATCGATATATTGTTCAATAAATACGTATTTATAGAGCTAACAAATTAATATGTACATCACACAGCTACTTTTCGTAACATAGAATACGCAGAAGCGGATACAATCAGAAATACGAATTCAGTAATGAAATAATACCAAGAACGCATTCACAGGCTAGGGTAAGTGATCCAATGACGGGCACCTGGTGGCGCTGGTGGCGCGCGGGTGAGCAGCGAACTGAGCACAATTGGGACTAGATTGCTCCACAGGCTAGAAAACCCTAAGACTTTGCTGTAAATGTTGTTGCTGAAGAAAACAGCATCGAACCCTGAAGTTTAAATAAAATATCAACAGCACAGATAATATTTATATAAACCTTAGTAGTGCGATTTCATAGTGTTGAAAGTCATTCAGTAAAGTAATACATTGTAAAATAGGTTATCAAGTTGAATAATAACTCCAATTACTTGACTAATCATTAGGTGACAAAACCACAACGCATTATTACGCCGTAGCTGAGATTTAAACTCACAATATCTTTGTAACAACAACTAGAGAAAATTTTACATCTTATTTTTAACATTTAAATTGCCGTCGAAAGCATGTTGTTCTACGTAGCTGATGCCTCTACAGATCGTAGCCGTAGCCACTACGAGCTACGATTTTTTCACCGTAGCACCCTTGTCCCATCTACGGTATTTCAGTCTATGGCAGATAGGCTAGGACTTCATGCGTACCGGATCGTAGCTCGCCTCGCACACGCGGCTTAAGTAATAAATCCAATTTGCACACACAGCAGGTTAATATCGCCTGATAGACAGTATACAGGGTGTTTGGTAATGCAAATACTAAATTGGCTCAGATCTAGTCACTAAAATATATCTGGTATCTTTTTTAACAAACGAAATAAATAAAGGGTATTATCATGAACAATATTAAATTAGCAAGCCAATATGTTTAGAAATTTGATCAATCGTGCTTTGTTAAAGATTTATATTATCGTCATTCCCTTGCCCTTATCCCATCATTTGGGGTCGGCGCAGTATGTTTTCAAGATTTATACATCCAACGTACAAATCAGTTACATGTTCCATAACCTTCGTTTAAATATTTACATCTCCCCACGTAACACCCTGTTTAGTTGTATGTACTCGGGAACGGGAAACGAACACCTAATTGAATGGAAGTTGGGAATAGAGAGATTCTGCTTTGATCATAGAAACGCTCGTCAATGTCGGGTTATTATCGGAACAAGGCTAATAGATGATTCCAGATTATAGGTTGGATAATTAAATCTATTTTAAGGTACCCAAAAAGGTCATCTTATCCACTAGTATTTTTGGAATATGAAAAGTATGAAATAAATGATTCACCGAGGACAGATTTTGAACTTGCGACCTTCGGAAGGCTCTTATATAATAAACATGGCGAATTTGTTATTGTGAACGCTACTATAAAATGTATTTTAGTGTGGAGCTCAACGGGAGTAGGAAATTCATAAATACTCTGAAATGATTCTATAACTGTTGCTTTTCAATTTAAACTTGAATGAATGGTAATAACTGTACGAAACAAACCCTTATAGCCGCGGGCTACGTTTGCATCTACTTGAAGTCAGTAATGAAATCAGAAACATAAAGAAGCGATTGCTCTCTCGTCTCAAGCAAGGTGAGACTTGGGCTCGGTTTACACGTTCATAAGTTTAGACAAAAGTACGGCAAGTCAGTGAGAGGTAAGTGGACCTACTTACTACTTAACACTGTACTTGTGGATGTGTCAAGGTCTGTCTATACGTCCATAAGTTAAGTAAGTAGCGAGTTAATTAGCTTGGCACGGCAAGTGAGTGAAAGATAAAAATTGACCTCTTACTACTTGCCACTATAATAAACTTGTGATCGTCTTGACATAGCAAGTGAGTGGGAAATAAGTGTAACAGCTTGCTACTGTACTTTTGGACGTGTAAATGGAGCCTTACTAAGGAGGGCGGAGAAAGGGGGAGAGGAGGAGGGGAGGGCAAATATTTGGCGAGTCGTAATAAAATCATATCGTGTAGGTACCTACCTGCCTGCCGAGCGGAGATTCCGTCGAGACGTGCCGATCGCTCGTATTACTATATTAGCAGGATCAATAGACCTATGGACATTTATAGATATGACATCTATTTTGCATAAGTAGGTGTGATTAAATATTTAAAGCTAGGTAAAGCTTTGAGGAAATTATAGACTAAGTACTTTATCATTTTCAGCTAAAGTCTTAATGTAGTATAAGTATGATACACAGAAGTACATACATACGTTTTTCTGTGTGTATTGCTTTAATATTTATAAGTTGTCAGCCAATCAACGCTTAAAATGTAATTCGCTGAAGTTTTTGTTTGTTTTCCTCCACTAACGTCTATGCACTTGTAGTATACCTTGGAAAAGACGCAGCTGGAACATCCTACGTTTTTTTATCGCTCCCAGTTCAGCATGAAAGTTTGTGGAACTTTATTGAACACTTACATACCTAATGTTATTAATAATATATAGGTATATTATACCAAATTAAGTTTCATCGCTAAAAATATATTTATAAATTACTAATTTGCCAAGGAAACTGCACACACAATGAATAAATTAACCACAAACTCCCGTATAGAATTTTTAGTTGCCTATCTCACAAAACTGAAGTTTGTTTAATAGTTCGTGGAAATCCCGTGTAATGTAAATAACAATTATTTTTCCGCTTGATATGAATATATTTTACAGTTTATTTGAATATTTACCTTAATTTGATAAGAAACGCATGATGAAATCATTTTAAAGTTTAAAACAAAATAGTACAAAAATTCCCGCGAGTGAGAAAGGTAAATGAAAATTATTTACTTTATGTGTGTAACGTTTTGATCATTAAATACTTAAAAAACATATTCTAAAAGTTTTGTTTAGTTAGTTATGGCTCACGCAGCACAGTCTAATTTTGTATGTAAGTACCTGTAGACGTAAGAAACACCCTTTCATTTCCTCTGTATACCCAACTGTATTTTATGAGCTCGCAACAAAGATTGCTCTCTCGGCATTATTGTAGCAGATCGTAGCGTAGTAGGAATACAAGCCATCTCTTTGGCACGTGCAAATACAAACAAAATATCGACGTGGTGGTTGATTGCGCCAAACCTGCCCTAATCAAATTTATGTTTGCTCGTCTTGAAAGCCCACGCTACATTTGCAGAGGTATTTTTGCAACGGTAGGGGAACTGATCATACAAGACCAATTATGTTGATTTACAGAAGTCAAAGTCATAAACTACAAACCAATGGTAATTATGCATAATAATAACGTAATTTAATTAAATGTGACTTGTCTGATATGAGTTTCCTTGCTGCAATGTACTTACAAAATTGGAATTACTTTTCCATTTTCATTGATTAATATTTGTACCAGCGGCCGTTCTTCATAGAAATAGGAATAAGTTAAAGGTATTACCTACCTAAGTAATTAGCTGGCCCGACATCTACCGCTAGACGGATCGTGAAATTACTCCATTTGCACTTCAATCCAGGTTGGTGATGTAGTCAGCGGCCATTTTCCAAGCAACAAGAATAATTTTAGTTCCCCTACTGCGATGTAAGTAGCTGGCTGGGCATCTGCCGGTAGACGGATCGGCGAAATTACTCCATTTGCACTTCAATCCAGGTTGGTGTTGGAGCCGGCGGCCATTTTTCCCTCTCCTCGCTTCAGCCGTCAGCCGTCAGCGCGCAACAATCAGCTCCTCCAACCACGTGTACTGTTGTATAAATAAGAGTCTATAAACTCACTGTTGATTGAAATCTTTGCGGTTGGAGCGCGTTTTGTGCGAAAAATTAAGAAGAAATTCGGATTTGGTATAATGGCTTTGTGATTGCTCGAAGTTTGTTAGATAAAGGTACATTCGAATCTTTAGATTATACCTACTTAGGTACTTCTTGATAAAAAGATCTTTTGAGATCCACTCAAGCATACATTTCGATCAAATACATTCACAAGATAAATTTTACCCAGCATCACCCGCATTTACTTATTGCTTTGACATAATATGTTTCAACAAACTTCTCATCTCATGAGGGTTTTAAGCTCGTTATCTCGATAAATATGAACACTAATTTATCTAATTACCTAAGATTTTAAGGATCCAAAATCATTTACGTCAAAATCTATGATTCCCGAAAATGGATTAGGTGCCATAATGCGTACAGTTTCCCCTTCTCTTATCTTTAACAATAAACATTCAAAACATTGAGAAGGCTCTTGTTTATCTATCGTCGAGGTATAGTATAGGCACTGGCACTCGACGTCGCTCGCACACCTGTTCCATTAAAATTTCAATTACCGTGGCACTTGTACTAGCGCTCGCGGGATTAGTGCACAGAGCCCTGCTTATTTGTTCAGCAAGCTTATTTGTTCAGCAAGCTTTGTTTGCGTTACGTCAACTGTCAGCTGTAGTTACTTCGCATGTCTCAAGGTGTCCTTTTGTGTTACGTTTGCTGTTGAATATTCTTGACAAAATCTGCACTTGACTAGTCTGGTACATAGATAGCTAGCCTAGACTATGCCAAGGGTAAATTCATGGTCTCGGTACAAAAAATTAAAGCATGGATCTTATAGCACCTAGCGGCTCAAACACAAATCTGCGATTTAGCATACAAAATTGTTTGTCGCCGATCTTCTAGGACTTCTTAACGTCCTGCTTGGACTAACATCAAGCACAGATATTTGCGAAGCGATACGAACTTGTAGTTTTGTCTTTCGGCAATTATTTATAGACAAGACGCAAACACATATTAACGTTCGCAAACACTAGGAACAAGCACCTGTCATCTCCTGACATGGATATTCGGCAAACATTACACGTGTCTCGTTACACGCGGCGGCGCGGCGCCTACGGTATAATTACGCCCCGCCGCCCGCCGCCGCCGCCCGCCGCCGCCGCCGCCGCCGCCGCCGCCGCCGCCGCCGCCGCCGCCCGCCGCCGGCGTCCACACGACGATGATAACCCCGTAATCAGTGGCGATGACGCGAGGTAGTTCGCACTTTACACCCGTTAGTCGATTGATTCCGGATTCCGGACCCAATGGTCCAGAGGCCTAAAGTGTTAGGTACACATTCTATATTAAACTGTCAATCTCGTTCCAATAATTTGATGACTGCACTGTCTGAATATAAGCTCGATTCAACTCATGGGTTTGAATCCCATGAAGGTGACATAGTACAACATTTCAAGACCTTTGCAAAGAAATCTGAAGAATCTCGAAGTTATGAATAGAACTTCTTATTTTAGATCTGTCTCTATCTACACCTACGCTTTTCTGAACTTACTTAGTTAGTTTCTTATCTTTATGACAACGGTTATCTATCTCAAGTCCCAGTTAGCAACACAGGTTACACACATCGTCTTACCTGCTGTCCCCGGGTACTTAGGTACTTGAGAACCTGACATACGAGTTTTCGTCACATTTAACTATTTGAAGGGTTATTTCAGAAACAATTAGGTACCTTTCGTACCTATGTCTACTTTACTCAGCAAGTCTATTCATCTTTGTTTTGTTGTTTATTCAACAGACTTTCACAACAAACCTCTATTACTTTGGGGTCAGCAGTAAAATAGGCGACAGTAAAAAGTTTAGTGTGCTCCGGTGGTCGGTGGGAGGTCCGGGAGTTATGCTAAATAGAGCCGGGTTCCGGCGAGGCAGGGCGCCGGGCGCAGGGTCGCGTCGCGTGCTCGAGGTAGCAACAAAAACCGCTCATTGAATACGAGTAGCCCGAACAGTGGAAAGTGCGAGTTACGAAATATATACTCTGCAGTGTATTCTTTACCGGACACAAAGGAAATATTACTAAAAAGAATTCTATTTTTTTATAGAAAACATACCTACTCAAAACTAGTAGGTCGGTTTGTAGGTAAATAAAATTGAAAGTTTACAACAAAGATCTTTTTTAAATCTAAAAAAAAAAAAACTTTTACATTTTGTGTTCATTTCATAGCATACTTACAATTAGTAATTCTTTTTTTAAATTCTGTCACTGGTAAAAAAAAATGATTTTCCCATATAAAATTACCACCTCCATCAGACAATTTGTGTGAAAAAGCGATTTTTTATTATTATTTCCTGGAAATTGTTCAGTTTTGTTAACTGAGCAACCTCTATCAGTTTCTGGTAGTATTTTTAGGAATACACTCAAACTTTGTTACTGGCAGAGTACCTCTATGGTCAACCCTTCGGCTGCCGAAAAGACGGCACCTCCTCTTCCGTGTACCAACTCAGCCGCGGGTCGAGTGCGCAAAAAATATATTACTTACTTATTGTGTAAGCAAAGGTGCCGACTGTAGGCGTGTATAAAGTACGTGGTTTGTGATTGATTAAATAACCGTATGTTAAAAAAGGTGCTTCAGTTTAAAAGCCTGTTACTGACACGAATACTAGACGTTCTTTGAATTGCATAAGTTTACAGTCCCCTTTATGTTTGCATAGGAACAAGTTAATTAAAAGGGAAATAAGTAGGTTAGTAACTAACATAAAATATTGAACTGAAGATATCTAAAGGACAATCTAACAGAAAACGCCACTAACTTAAAAGGAAAAAGGTTTCAAACATTCTCATTACATAACCGAGACCCGAACCACAAAATACATACCTTAAAGTACAAGCGCAAAGAGAACACCTTCAGCTCAGGTACTTATTCTCAGGTGCGCGCAGGTGAGTGGGCGTACCTTCGCCCCGCCCTCCCGCCCCCGCCCCCGCGCCTCACCTGCCGCGCACCTGTCACGCCCACACCTGAACCTACCTAGACACACCGAGCGGCAGGTAATATGTACCGGCAGGTTTATGTGCCGCGGGCAGGTAATGTGTTATGTCATGTGCCAAGTTTATTTACCGCGGGCAGGTAAGTGTTATGCTAGCTGTATGCTGTTTGTTGAATGTAGACGCACTGGTAGAGGTAAGTAATGTTATGTTAAATAAAGTGTAGCAGCTACTAATCAATTTAAATGGGTAGTTTAATATTGTTGTTTTCTTAAATTTAATTAAAATACAAAGTTTAGATTAACTTGTTTCTTATTTCTTGACATGACAGTGATGTAATTTGTAGCTATTAAAAAATACTTAGCCAATTCAAAAATAGGATCCCAAATATTCTGACTTAAAACGTGCTTTTAAATAAATGGCTTTAACTTATATAAATTATCTCATATCAGTCCACCTACCTACCTACTTACCTTATAATTTTCGATTAAGAACTGATAGCCAAGTTACAACACGAAAAACAAATTAATTATCTATCTACAATAACATTAGTCGTAACCTAATACAAACTCACTTACCGTAATTACGCTGATCACCTCAACACGCTGGCTGCCGTGCGCCGTGGGTTGATCATTACAGCCGAGGCGATATTGCTAGCCCGAGCCGTAGGCGAGGGCTATAAGAAGGCAGAGGTTGTAATTATCAAAGCGCACGTATGTCGTACGACGTTTTATAACATATTTGCGAGGAAATAAATAGAACTAGATAAAAAAAAAATAACAATACAGCGAAAAGAAAAAGCTCGCGGCATAATTTTTACTTATTCACAAATTAGGATGCGCGAGCATCAACGCGTTCTTTTTTAAGCCATAGTACAAAGAAACAAAAACCAGCCAGTATTACTAATAAAGTAAATTAATATATTTTTGATTTTGTTTCAGAAGAAAGGGTTGTAATTTATTGTAAAAATTAATTAAATCAAAGAATTAAATGTTTATTTTATTATACTTTATCTCCCAAAGTTAATTTTATTTATAAAATGTTGACCACTTTTCTGCCATAAAAACTCTTTGTTAAGATTTAAAAAAGTACCGTTCGATAAACCGTGCGTTTTACCTAATTAAAAAAAAAACTCGTGTGTTTTACAGCACTCGTGCATTTTACATTACGATTACGCACAAGTACGTAATAAGATACAATACAATATTGAAATTGGTGTAATAAGAGACCCTTTACGAGCAAATGTGTTATAAAGTTGTTTTATAACACATTTGCTCGTAAAGGGTCTCTTACTACACCAATTTCAATATTGTATTGTATCTTATTACGTACTTGAGCGTAATCGTAATGTAAAATGCACGAGTGCTGTAAAACACACGAGTTTTTTTTTTAATTAGGTAAAACGCACGGTTTATCGAACGGTACTTTTTTAAATCTTAGCAAAGAGTTTTTATGGCAGAAAGTGGTCAACATTTTATAAATAAAATTAACTTTGGGAGATAAAGTATAATAAAATAAACATTTAATTCTTTGATTTAATTAATTTTTACAATAAATTACAACCATTTATCTGTAACAAAATAAAAAAAATATTAATTTAGTTTATTAGTAATACTGGCTGGTTTTTTGTGCTTTGTCTTAAAAAAAAAGCGCTGCGCGATATATACTAGGTAATCTGGGGTACGTTCAGAAACGCTCGATCGATCGAAATTTAACCTGGTTAAAAATTATATTGCCCGTTCAGAGACACCTGGCAGACGAAATTTCGACTAGGTTAATTTTCATCCGGCCCGTTCAGAGGCGCACCGGAAGTGAGGTTTTATCTGACAGCAGCTAAGGTGCACGTTCAGTGCGTCCCACTAGTATAAGATTCGATCGGTATAAATATCGAACTGGGTCGACTGAACGTACCCCTGGGTGGATGCGCGCGCATCGCTAATTTGTGAACGAGTAAAAATTATTCCTCGCTTTTTTTCTTTTCGCTGTATTGTTTTAATTTTTTAGCTATTTCCTCGCAAATATGTTATAAAACGTCGTACGACATACGTGCGGTTTGATAATTACAGCCTCTGCTTTCTTGTAGCCCTCGCCTACGGCTCGGGCTAGCAATATCGCCTCGGCTGTAACTATCAACGCACCGCACTTGTATCGTAATGTACTATTACCTCACAACTGCCGCTCGGCCATACTTGTAGTTGTACGTACAGATACGCGCGCTTGTGAGCGTATTTACAGGTTTACCTACTATAGCAAACTCACGCACACTAAGTAAATGTGTGTGTAGGTACATTTACACACACAAGTATGGCAAAGCGGCAGTCGTGAGATAAAACAACTATACTACTACTTTAGGCGCCACTTAGCTAATTAGCGACGGACAAACAAACACCAATTATAAACACGGCTAGTTTGTATATGAAGTGGACATTGTATGATGGCCTTTGACAGATCACACTTAGGCCCGTATTTATAATCAGCCTTCAAGAGTGACAGCGAGCTTGAGTTCGTATCAGAAATGTCATTTCAGTACAAAACGGTCTGTCAAATCCATACTTAATATTGCTCTCAATCTTGAAATTGCTTTATAAATACGAGCCTCAGGTACTTAAGTACTTTGTTTACGTGACAGGTACATTTACTACTTGTATGTACCTAAACTAAAGTAAGGAGGTATTAATATGAAGTAAATTACAATAATATTCATATTCATTCTTTTTGCCCTAGCCAATATAACTGTACCGTACTTAGATGTTTCTAAACGAAATATTTCAAAATATTCTGTTACTTTATTTTTTTGAGGGATTGCAGATACTTAATTAGCCCGTCCGTCCTATTTTATTTAAAACTTAACATTTTTTACATTTACTACTCTCTCGATTTTTCCCTCATTTGTAGTAGTTTGTCACAGGTCAACATAAACTGGCCAGTACATATTATTTACTAATTACCTTAATGGCGGCGAGGTAAACACGCCGATATGCGCACCTCGGATAAAAGTTTAGTTACAACAGTTTACCAAACAGCTAAAGTGGGAAGTGATTTGTTTATACTCCCGTCACTGGGAAGTGGTACAAGAAATGTGCACTCAGATTCGCTTCGTGGATAAAAATAGGATGGAAACAGCATTGCATTTTTTTTATCATATATAGGAGTAAACAAAAATCTTTTATCCAATTTTAATTATTTGACGGTCATCGTTTTTTTATTTAATATTATCATCGAAACATAACATAGTTCTATTCATTTTACGTCTTCAATAAAATCACAATCACAGATTTAGAATTTGCTGTTTTGATGTAAATTTTAATAATTTCTAACATATTTTAAGAATTAAAATAACGTTAACTTAGAAAACTCTTTCCTAACCGCGGTTTAAGATATCTCTCGTTTAGAGAAACTCCACCTCTGGGCAAATCTACATTTAATTAGAAACGAGCATCTGCTGTGGGCGCACCTCAACCCTTTGGCAGCCGGGCGCGGGGCACGAGGGGCACGAGAGGCACAGGGGGCACGGGGTACCGACGGCAAAAATTATATAATAATAAAAGACTAATTGCCAAGAAACTCCCCAATAAAGCCAAGACGGCGCGCTCGGGAAATAATAAAATAAATTAATTAAAAACAACCGGCTACCTCCCTGCCCTCTGTTAACGCACTACTTACTAACGACTGTCTGAAACTTCTTTAGAAAAGTTTCCAACTTCTTTCATTCTCATTTAACGTGGCGAATAAAGATGTATTCATAATAATTTATTATTCAAAGAAATTTTAAGAGAATCCTACTTATTTAGGGTAGTATTCTCATTAACGAAAATGTAAAGGAAGTCATACTAATGTAGGTCAAATCATTTATCTTACTTAATAATATTAAAAAACCATACATGCACATTTTTGATAAACGCTGACGCTGAGCTATGGCCTTTTGCACTGCTGCAGCACACATACATGCCCTAATATTAGGGCCTATCATTAAATAGAATGATAGTCATTTAGAATTGAAACTATTGTTTATGTATGTGTCTGTAGCAATGAAATAAACGCTTTATCTATCTATCTATCTATAAAATTCACCTACCTTAGGAAATTAGACAGATAAATTAAATAACAAAAATAAAAACGTAATCTGCAATTTTGAACGTCCGTGGTCTCCGGTCTGGATGGATCCCAACAGTCGGCACGTGACAATCGCTCGCTTCCGATAAATATTTGCGAAAGATTTCGTCTTCCTTTCGATATAATCAGTTGAAAACGAGAAAAGTTTTTCAATTTCCACTCAATATAGGCCCGGTTTACAACTGCCAGGGATTAGTTTAGATTTTAATTAAATAATCCGTGAAATTTATGAAGAAACACAAAACGAAATGAAGGGGTTGCGACGGCGTTATCGGTCGTCAAATTAAAGAAAATTCTAAAACAATGAAATCGAGTATAACCAAGTTAGAATGACAAGAAATGTAATATTTATACCACGTACCTAATTGTGTCTCTTAAAATTTACTTACTGGTGAAGAAAACCGCTAATAATCGCATCAAATAACGATAACTTTTAAAAAGAAAAGGAAGGGTGCGACCTTAAGTTGATTAAAAGAATCACAGCTCCAGTCGAAGAAATCGTTTGTTTCCTTGAGGGGATTGAGGTCGCGCAGGGGTAAGGGGGAGGGGGGAGATAATCCTGATTGTAAATTCAATAAAACCTGAAACAATAACGTTGGTTGATGCAGCATTTGCATCAAGAGCTGCGAGCGGCATTCAAAGGGTTAAAAATTGTAAAACTTATGCAGTAGGTATTTTTAAACAAATTTCTATAGCCTTCTAACTAATATAAAACACATTCATTATGAATATCGAAATTTGGAACAAATCTAATAGGTAGTTACAAAAACTAATCCATTTTTTAAAAATAGCTGAGAAACTGTAAAGATATCCTCAGGTTTTGCTCTATCTGTGTAGCATCTTACGGAGAAAGGATCGCGGTATCATTTTCTCGGAGCCGTATAATAAAGGAGTTCAGTGGAGCGAGATTGCAAACTTGTTAGACGTTTTTCTCGGCCCCTAAGTTGCCGGAGCGGTAGTCGGTAGTCGGCGCGGCACCTACAATAGTTCTTTTTGTACAAAGGACCTTTGTCTTAGGTGCCCCCCTCCTCAGCCATTCTTTCTCAGCTTTGTACATACGTAATAACAATGTATTTAGAGCATTTACTTTGTTCACTGTTTCCATTATCATCTTTGAGACTAATTAAGGAACTCTTTACAGGTCTCTTTATGGACAATTTATGATGATCTCTATCGATGACAAAGTTCTAACTCAGTTATTATAAACTTACTTTGATCTCCCAAAGAGTTGTTAACGGGAATTTCTGTTCAATCAGAAACGAAAACCGTTTAACAATGGCCCGGCGGAAGACATACAAAAACTTTGAGGATCAATAATTGTGGAATGAGCAACCTGTCGGGCAATTAGCGGACTTATCTGACGAAATAACGCGATCAAACGCGCGGACCAGTGAGGGGGGGGGGGGCAGAGGGGTAGGAGGGAGAAGCACTCTGGAAGAACTTGTAGTTAGAACCGAGAAAGAGAAATCAATCTTTGAACCCAAACTGCTGGACGATAAACTATTTACATCTCACGATCCGACTAATGTAGGTAATGACGCTCGTAAATTTGTTGTCTGATCACTGTATAAATTCTCAGGATTTTTGCTTAGGTAGTGAATATTTTACTTCTACCTATATTATCATAGCTATTATCAACACTTCACTTACCAATATTCCTTATATTATTCCTTATATTAAAACCTATTTCATATTCTTGCAAGTACTTGTAATAAATTGGAACCATAGAGTATGTTTGGCTCGTATTACTTACCTTTAGGTTGTACAAAACTTCTAACTATCAAGGACTCTTTCTTACAAGCATTCTCTCCCTAAAAATCCAATTTCTTACAAATAAGATAGCACAGTGTAAATCGCCTCTCTGACGGCGAGCGAAGGGACTAATTTAAATATCAAAACTAATTTGAGGAGAGGTGGTGCAGTTTGATTGTAGGCAAATTAAGTGATGCATTCCTGAGAAGCGGAAATCAGGCACCGAGACGAGACCTACTCGATACAGAAGAGGGGAAAAATTAAACCACTCTTGAGATAGAGGGACTACTAAACTCGTGTTCCTAATCATAGATTTTCAGACTCTTTTTTTATTAAGTGGATTTCAGAATCGACGAACGATATCATGTCGTATTATTCGTATGCTACATTTTATCTTGAATGGTGGATGTACTTTCACCTGTCTACGTTAATGATGCAAATATGGATTGGAAATTTAAATAAAAAAGGAGGCAATTAAATTATAAAATTAATTCAACTTCTAAGAGTTAAAAGTTTCAATTTAATTTGCCAATTAGAAAAATTCCAATCCATCCCTCATCATGGGAAGTCACCTCGCCCCGGCCGGTGGCTGCGGGCGGCTGCGGGCGGCAAAGCTCACAATCGAAAGGGTTGAACGCTGAAGCCCCTTCATTATTACTAAAAATCGCGCGACATTTCATCCGAGCTGTCAAACTTCCGGAAACGCGGCCATTACACAAATGGCGGCCGGAAACGAAAGCGGAAGCTCCGTCTCCAGTTAATTTGTTTTCTCCAAATGACCGGCGTCTAATGAGAATTAAGGTGTTTATGGAAGGGCGCCGATAATAGAAGGAAAGTGGATTTCATTTCGGAATTAATGAAGGCTCAGTTAATGTTCGGAGTATTGGAATTTATGGACGCGGCTGCTGCGCCACTTAGCTCTTAGTTTTGGTAAATTATGCCTAAAATTTTCCTGAAATTTGAAATTATGCCCGTTTATAAACGACGCACTTTTGAACTAGTTGGGTGATTACGACTTCTGCGATTGCTTTCTGATTGGGGTTCCCCGGGACAAAAACACTTTTGCAACTTAGAATCCCTCTAATACATATCAGATTACTATAACCTAAGTAATCTATGGTTCCTTTGAGTAAACAGAATCTAAGTAGATTGCTTAAAATATCTCGTTAGACTTCTTTTGCTTCATACTACCTAATTGGACGTCTTACGGCAGGTGGTATTTAAACATTCTTCCTTAATCCCTCGCTGAACAAACACCGGGCGCGGCCGGCCGACAGTGGGCAAACGTCGAAAAACTCCAGCAAACAGAATAATTTAGCCCTTGATTCAATAAAACCTTCTTCACCCTTCAAAGGGAATCCAAGTCGCGAGCCAGCCGAGATTTTTCCCTGGACGTCTTCGGGGTTTTTAAATCATAAGTGGATGGCGGGTTTCAATTATTTGTTTTCATTATGCTTTGACTTTATACCATATTTTTCTGAGTAGACCCGCTAGACCTTCGATTGAATTTCCAGCATTTGACTTAATATTTTGCACCACATTTTGACCTCTGCAAGGCAATAAATACATGCGCACATACTCGTATCTCTACCTATTTTTAAATATGGTACAAATTAATACTTACAACTCATAGCATCATTCTTGTCATGTACTACTCATTATCATTATCAATCAGTATATTCAAAGGCCTATAAAAATGTATTTCAAAGCTGTCATTAATATTATTTTGCATGTCTTATTATTCTCATATTAATTTGAAACCAAGTGTCAAATGTTTATTGCAACATTTCTACTGGTCAATTTTTTTTCAGTGTCTTTTATTTTCTCATTTTGTACCGGTCAGTCCCCAGAAGCTCCTCCTCCTTCCTCCCGTTCCTTGACCCGTCACCTGATTTATATTTGAGCTGGTGGAACGGTAATTACTCGCCGAACCGGAATCATTGCCTCTGCCCTCACTAATTAATTCCTCCCCTCTTTAATGTTCAAAAATCGCGGCTTCTAATTAGGTTTTAATTCGTTTTATTGGGCAAGCTGCCGAACTAGGCCTACTGGGCTGCCGAGACCCGCGACCGACCACCGCCGGCACCGAACGAGTTAAGTCGCCAGCCCACGGCGGCGGCGGCGCGGCGTACGCAGCACTGTTTTATTACTTCCAACCTTTTCGTAAGTATTAATTTTGGAAATTATTTGCACTGAATGACTTGTTAACTTTAATTAGTTAGTATTTAAGATTTTTCAATTAAATCTGAAACAAAATTTTGCGTTTAGGTTAAATGAAACAATACAAAACAAATACATTTTACCCGATCGCTATCTTTTAATATCTTTAGCCAAAGTTAACCTAAATACGAGTATCTATATGAAGTATAAGTAAATTATTTATACTAAAAATAAATATTCTTATACATAGTTACTTAACCTCAAATAAGTTCAGTAGGCTGTTTGCTGCAGAAGAGCGTGAGTGGGCGGAAGTATAGCACCTCCTAAAGGGTGATATTTTTTAAGTGATCGAGATAAGTGATTCTTAATCAAAGCTATGTTATGTACCTATGTGCTAATGACATTGCTAGAACTCTTGCCCCAAAGTACACAGACAGATTATACCTACTACAAAAAAAAAAACTCTCTCTTACAAAATTTACAATGAGAGGTTATTATTTTCTCTCATATTTCGCTCTATTTTTTTTTTATAAAGTGGTTCGTTATCATCACCAGCACATGCCAGCACATACCCAGTCTTGATTATTGCCCACCAATATTATGCCACCCTGTATATCTGTGGTAGTGACGTCACACAGACTCGGTCGAAGGCGATTTTTTCCGGTGATTGGTAATCGGCGAAGTCATTAGGAAAACCGCGGTTTGTTTTTTATCGCGACGGGTAATGGCGCGAAAAATGTCGTTAGCCGCAAACACCCACGCCTACCGCCGCAAGATGGCAGCAGGTATCATTATGACAGGTATTTAGGAAAGCGGACAAGTAACTAGTTATGATTTCAGGTAAGTAGCTAGTAGTTTTTACCTATTACATTACCTGCTGTTTGAAAATACGTGGTGCCTAACTTTAAACTTAAGTCATCGCAAGAATGGACAAAAGTCGATGGACTACTAGACGAACCCTAGAATGGAGGCCAGAGCGGACACCAGAGCAGCGCTGGATAGACGATATCCGACAACACAGAGGTCAGGACTGGATGAGCCGGGCACAAGACCGCCAGGAGTGGAAGAGGAGGGAAGAAGACTACATCCAACACTCGACAACATGAGGCCGCCATGATGATGATGATGATGATGAGTTTTGCCTAGACGTCACATAAACTTGCGAGGGTCAAGCACGATACGATCTTTTATGTATTTGTTTTTGAAATTCGCTTATTCGTCCACGAATACGTACCTAAGTATGTTTTTCGAGGCTTTTTTTAGAAACTGTCAATATAAAAATGAACTAAATTAACAAGTTATGTAGGTTCCAGCGCGGTTCCAGATAACTCTTGAATGCGTCTAGTTAGAGTGAGGGCAGCGGCGGCGCAACAGTGTAATTGCATTGCGACTCAAAGAGATGTGTGTCGCAACTAACTACGGGTTTCAGTTTCAAATTAACCAGAGTTTTTCGTTCAAAACGCGAAGTTGTCGCGATTTGGTACCGCGAGCATGTCCGCGGAGGTTAACTAGTTATGTAAGGCTCGCCGCACACGACTCCCGACCACTTTAATATTCGCCACTGGTCGTCTACAATTAACGCCTGAACAATTTCATAACTCGACTCCGCCTTTGAGCGAGCGCAAACTTAAAAAAAAAGAATAATATTTTTTAATATCAGCTCAGCTCGGCAAGGAAATAATAAACAAACAGGCTTGCACAAAGAGCCGGTGGACGGACCCTGTAATTAGATTAGTGGAGCCGGGCCGATTGAATCGAGACGGGAAACTTCTTTATAATCTATCGCGGATCTCTCTTTTGACGACTGAGATTCAATTGATACAGCTATAAGCAATGTACAGAAATATCGTTCTCTTTCGGATAAGTTGAAGTCTTTCACAGAAAAGTTTTTTAAATATCGCCAAATTGCTATACAGGGTGTTAATTTAATTGCGTGCCATAGCTTAGGGGGTGTTCCAGTAATGTAAAAGGAGCCCATAAAAAATATCAAAAAAATCCAACTAAAAAAAAAACAATAATCGGTAGGTATTCAAAATGATTACCAGAGTTGCGTCCGGCCGCTAGATTCAATTCCGCGCGACGCGCGTGTCTCTATCAACCAATGATAGCGACTTGCGCGGGATCTATTATAGCGCGAGAGTTAGATGCAGCTCTTGGAATCATAATAAATACTGACAAATGATTTTATTATTTTTTAAGTTGGATTTTTTTAAATATTATTTATGGGCTTCTTTTACGTTACTGAAACACCCCCTAAGCTATGGCACGCAATTAATTTAACACCCTGTATAAGACAAGCAAGACCCTTTCTTCTGGTCTATAACACAAAATGTTATGTTAGTAATTTTACTGTTATGTTATCTCTACTGGTGCTCTACTACCTACTAGGTACTTTAATATCAGCTACAATACGTCCGTACTACGTAAGGTACCATTTAGTTTTGTATGTATGTATTCTAAAGTGTATAAATGTAGGTAATAGCTACTATTGACACGTATTATGATACAAGAAAAGTGGCTAAAATTAAAATTACAATGAAATGATTGCTTCATTTGTTCGAGCTATCATAAACATAAGACAGTGATAATGTTAAAAATTTATTTGTCACACACGTATACGTACACCCAGAACGCTGAGCTAGCATTATAACGTAGGTTATACCCGCCCTTACTCTGCACCCCGCACCCCGCACCGCACCTAGCCATCAAATATGGCGGCGATAAGATTGAGTTTTTCTGTGGAAGCACACCTCGCGGCGACCGTTACGTCCCGTTCGTTTTATGAACTCGCAGTCTCAAACTCCCGCCCCGGGCCACTCCGCACACTTCAGAATACCGCTGTCGACGACATTCTGCAGATTGCTTTCGAGAACAAGAAATAATCTTCAAATCTAACTGGCCGTAAAGACAAATAAGCTCGAAGATACGATATTTTTTTATCGGCTGTAAAAAGAAAAGGTTTGCAAATTTTTTACCTCCGTCTTTACATTTTAAGCTCTGAGTAGAGCTTGATTTTTATATTTCAAAACGGTTGTGCGTACAAAATTTATGTTGCAATATATACTTATTGTGAAAATAAGCATTTTATCGTACGAGGTTTGAATTTATCCTCTTAACATAAGCCGTAAAGGCAAATTATACAAATATTTAGAAAGTTGGCACAACGACGTTCACTGTTCTGTGACAAAGTTCTTCTGTTTGGTTTAGACAGACCACACGCGAGGCTCCATGTCACTCAGCTCATAAACGTAAGTTTAAACACATGCATCGTACAATCAAACGTCTTAACAGTTAGTAAACCAGCGATATTCACAATTTTATATGCAAATAAGTATTATTTATCAGCTTTATTGTCTCTTGGCTATGGCTTTCCGAATTGGCAAACACGTCAAATATTTCACCTTCTAAGTAAATGCGTCACATCAAGTTCTTATCATGTTCTAAATTTTCCTCTTCTCGTGCTTGTACTGCATTGACGTGTGCGAGGGCACAGGGTCGCGGGGTCGCGGCTTCATAAACATGTTTGTCCATTCACCTACGCAATTGGCCTAGCATTGTCTAAATTTTATGACCTACTGTTTAAATCGTTTTTTTGGATATTATTCCTAATTTTAAGACGCTTATTTGAATAATTTTTAAATATACAGCTTAAATTAATTTATATAATTTTTTAAATTATATCGCGTGTGACGTCATCAATGGCATTATAACCCACATGACGTGTGCCTTGAAAAATAAAAATATAGGTACCTACTAAGTAATCTGTGAAGCCATGACATGACATGTCATTTGGAAATAACATAACCTCATCTTTCTCTTTGCTTTGAGCGACGAAACGATTAACGATTTTCAGATGACTATTTCAAGCAATCTTTCTACACGTAGCTACACTAAATATATCGAAAATAGTGGAAACTACTACATCAAAGTGATCTTCACAACAGTACATAGTATAAACCTTGAAATAATCGGCTTTTACTTCTCGGCACCATTTTTCACGCAAATCTTCTCGTATGCGAACAAACATTTTACGAGGAGCATTTTCTGAATCATTTGTGCATGTTGGCACAAAACATTTTCTATAGTACTCCATAATTTCACCAAGCACAAAAATCTAATAACGAAAATTGTATTTATGGGGTTATGAGGTTATGTTTCTATTTTGACAAGATACTTATGACATGACAGTTTTTTTTCTTCTAAATTAGGTACACGTCGAAGGAACACAGACAGCCCTGAGATACAGCCTATGGTGACGTCACAGAGGTCATATGAAAGTCATACGTTTTAATTAAATATCTTTTTATTTACTGCACTTTTTTTAATTTTGATTACAGAAAATAGAACAGTAGGCTTATTCCTCCAAATGGTTTTTTAACTAGACATGTTTCTTAAAAGTGGTCAATGGCCTAAACATACATAGCGATCAACAGTTATTGACTGTTGCTTGCTGATAAACTAAACACTTCCAGGGTATAAAATAAAAAACCAGCTGATTCTTTTCTCGGGCACATTATATGGCGTTTATAAATAAGGATCCAAGGGTTTCAGTGTTTTGTGATGGACTGATAACCTGTCTCTACAGTAAAATACTTTCTGAATTAATTTCAAAACTTGTCAGTTATGGCAAAAACGCCCTTTTTATGAAATCATCAACTTTCCACCTACTCGTAAAGGAAAAGGGCGAAGTAAGTGATAAGTAATACAAATTTTGGAGTATGGTATTCCCTCTAACTCTAAATACAGTTATTTTATCTGAAATCATGCCTACTGGTATTTTCCGTATTTGGATCATAATAATTATATAAAATTATGGTATTGGTGGATAGGTTTTATATACAATCATCATCAGCTCATATACGTCCCCCCGAGTGACACGAGCCAACCCTGAATAGGTAACTGGTAATAATAATACTACCTATTAATATAAGGCACAAATCTCACATCACCTAAGTATAATAAGATACATACATACATAATAATTACGCTTTTTTCCCTAATGGGGAAGGTAGAGCGTAAACATAGATCGTTCCGCCACGTCTGACAAGTTTTGAGGGTTATTCCAGATAGATTGGTATATTGCTATAGTGACAGGTTGTCAGCCAACGCCTTAATTTTTATTTATTATTTTTTTTATTTATTTATTAAGAATTACATAAACATTATCATTACAGGAACTTAGCCTAATGCGACAATGTTAGGAAAGAACAATCATGTTTTGGATACTACTTGCAACGCTACCTTTTCAAACTCAGACAATGAGCATATAAATATATCTAGAATTAGACATATTTCATTTAATATTTTAATCGCTCTAGTTAGAGGGCAAAACTTAAGTAGATTGGTCCTAGCAACCGGCACCGGCAAATTACAATACTGACACCTTCAAATCCCTTAGCTGATCTTTACAGCATGCCCGGAAGGATATGCAGCTGGCACATTCTATGTTTTTCTATAACTCCACGTCCAGCATGGAAGTAAGTATAATACGTGTGTCAAAAGCAATATCATTCTCATAGGAGCGAGCGTTATCAGCAACGTCATGGAGCTGCTATCTTCAAAGCGTCGTCGGTCCGTCGTGGATCCTTCCATCGCTATCAGCCTCCTTTGGGCGTTTTTCCACTAGACGGCACATCCACGGCAACGACAAAGGTACGGTATCGTCGACGATATCGTGGAAGACAATGTATGAAAATCAATGAAATTATATGGCACGCTCTTCCATTTGACAGCACGGCAACGGCACGGCATTGATACCCATCAGTATCGTATCGTCGCTGTCCTGCCAAACTGCATGTGTTTAGTATTTGTACATGTGTTTGTGTGTGTGTGTGTGTGTGTGTGTGTGTGTGTGTGTGTGTGTGTGTGTGTGTGTTCAGATTGGAACTAGATGGACGTTATCCGTTATAGTGGAAAAACAGAGCGACTTTATCGTGACGGTATCGTTATCATGCCGTTGCCGTGCCATCTAGTGGTCCATCGCTATCGTCCCTTTTACGTGTCTTCGTGAATCGGGATCTGTCCGTCCGTAGTCCATCGCTATCGCTATCAGACCCTTTATACGTCCGCGCACCGAGGCTCACCTCCCGCGACAGTAAAACTTATCGCCTCTCTGTTCTTACCGACACCTTTTATACATTATATCACACCACTTTATCCAGCGACCATCCTACCAACCTTACAGTATCAATCATAAAGCTCATATTACGTTGATGTAGAGGAAAATAAAAGTTGTTTTTGAAAGGAGTTCGGACACGCGGACACAGGCAAGATGATCTAAATTGGTGGATTCCGTTTTATGAAGGTAGTTTGAACTATCGCGTCAAATTCTCGTCAGTTTTTGTGAAGGTTTGGGAACCTGAATTATCTGGAAGAATGAAGAAGGGTTTAAACATTTGTAAGGATAGCGATCCATAGATATATCAGCAGGTGGCGTAAAATATTGTTTTCACGTTTCAATGCAGATGTAGAGTCATTTATAGCACTGAAAATATAACAAACTAAAATTCAAATAGTTTATTCAATATAAATGACTTTCAAGCACAGAGCCGTCCGCAGGTTTAAAATAGGGGCTCGCAACGCAAGGCAGAGATATATTTGATTCGACCACAGGGTGGGACACAGGTGTGCGCGTCGTGTCTCATCTCTTACGGAGACAACACACGCACCGGACAACAGGGGTCCACTGTTAAGCAATGTGCTAACAAACATTTCTTGACCCCACCAAAACATACCGGGGAAGCAACAAATCATAGACACAGGTGTTTAAATAAATCTTACAACCCTAAACCCAAAAATGACAGCGAAAGTAATTATAAGATAGGTGTTGGATGTGTTGGAGCGACCGCTATGCGTCCGCTCTAATTGTTGTTGATAATTTGTTGCGGACCACAGCGGGGGCTGCGGGGCGGGGGCGGGGGTGCCCCGTGCCCTGTGACGTCACGCGTTCACGCACCGCACAAGGTGATATTTTAACCTACCCGCATTTAAATGTAAATGCGCAAACTTCCTCCCCGGAGCCTGACGGCTACCTACGCACATAATTTCCCCTGTCCAAGTTATAAATTTTCCGTGACCCGCGCTGTGATTTGAATCCGCGATCGCAATCTACATTTTAAGTGTCTTGTTAGAATTAAAATTAATTTCGTCGAGAGAAGGAAATTGAAAGTTGGACGTAGAGATATACGAGTACCTATTGGTAAGCGGAGGTAGGGCCCTTAATAGCCATTGAAACTGAACAGAAACGTGAGTGGACAAATTGGAGCGGCCGGGTCACGATAAGGGCCGGCCAAGGAAAGGGAAATGTCCATAAACAACAGGCGACTCCGTCCCAATTAATAAAGCAGCCGACACTGAAGTAGTGCAATTAATTCTGTGCCTTCGGAGATTTTAATAGTTCTCATAAATCAGTTGGGCCGGTGGGTTAATCGTCGTTTAATATGCCGGACCGGGGCTGGGCTATCGCGACCCGCCGAACTATCTCCTGACAAATATATTGCCCTCTGCCAACTGATAAAGCATGTACGTGATATGGGAGCCTCCAATTTGCTTGGACTTTTCTTTTGCGTAACTAATTTCCCAAGTCCGAGCGTCTTGGGATTACTTCTTGCTTCTTACAACAAAACTTATACCTGCAGATACTACTTAGATATAGCTTTAACATTCACGATTTTCTCTTCTCTATAGGTATTAAATGTACCTACTTACGTACACTATAATGTCATTGTTGTTACAACTAAATAAAACATTAAATTGTCTTACCAATATATGGAAGCGTGATTATTAAGTATGGTTAAGTATAGTTTAAATCTGTAGTATGGACTGTAATTTTTTTGAGAAAAGATCATTGAAAATGCACCCAATGATTTAACAACAGGCATCCACTGAAATGAAGAGGGCAGATGTAGATAGATTATACAAATTTCATAAGGCCTCGCACTCAGCTTCCAAGCAAGTGTTCATTGTCTACCCTTATTGAATTCAATTATGCATATTTAGTACACGGCGGACAGGTCCGAACAGGCGAAACTCAATTGCAGCAGACTTCAGTTCTCGTTAAGTGGTTATATCCCCCGCAGTGGACAGGGCCGGAATGGACACTAAACGCGGGGGGAGGGGGTTAGAGGTGAGGGGGTGCAGGCGCTAGGCGGCGAGCGGCGACACCTCGCGATATTGAATTTGCGGGTGTGCTGTAGTGACCATGATTGTATTTTGATAATAAGAACAAGACAGAAAAGAAGAGACCTTTACCTAATTTACCTATACTACCAACATTTAATTTTCTTTATCAACATTGTGATATGATTATTTTTTCACTTTGTATAATATCTACGGTAATAGTAGAGGTTATAATAACTGTAGCAATTAATGAGAATGACATAATTATTGGATTGGTCGAAAAATGTGCCATAACATAAATTTATATTATAGCTATTACCAGTTTGCTTTGCACTTTTAATAAAATTACTTAGATATTCTTCTTCTTCTTCTTCTTTTGTCGTATCGATGGTTCAATTAAATATTTATCGGATACATATTAGTTTTATCCTACTGAAGATGACGTCACAATAGTAGCACCAAGTCCACGTAGCGCTCAATTGTTATCTGCCGCTGCAAGGTCGCCGGACCAAGCAGCCTCGCAGGTACAGCCTTTCTTCGTACATAGGGCTTGCACAAAATAAAATAATATCGTAAAATACAGTCAAGTTAAAAATTTACATTACTGGAATACTGTCTTGCAAGATAAGTAGTAATTTATGACAAAATTTTCTGTACCGTTTGGCATTAAATTAGTTACAAATTACAACTAAAATTAATAAAACATCGCATGAGAAATGTGAAATCTATACCATACAAAATAGGACTAAAATCTCAAAAACAAAGTTTTAACTCTACATTGATTCATAACATGACAGTCATGTATAGATCCCGACAGCCCTGCCTGAGCGAGCGCGTCGGCTCGCAACAGCGGTCATTGGTCAATTTATTTGTTGCGCCTGCGACCGGCCCTGGCGACCGGCGACCTGCGACCGGGACTGGCGGGTGCGACCGGCGGGTCGGCCGGACCGCAGTTATCATGATTGAATTAAGTAACTCGCCCGAATCACCCTGATTTAGAGGTGTGCATTGTCCTACCTCGAGACTCCGGTCCGAATTGCCGGCAAAAAGGGAATCCCGAATCCCGAATTTTAATCGTGGGAACGTACGGATGTGCGGACGATGACCGGAGTTTATTTAAGGTTAATTTCGTCGGGTTGATTTGAACGGTCGAATAGTTTGTGATTGTGACCTTTAATTTGTGGTTATTGGTAACGATAGTGGTCTAGGATTGTTCTATTGAAAACAACGTCTTGGTTTGTTCTGTAAACCGAAGTTTGAAAGTTTTGCACAAAGATCGCAACTTGTGAAACTTTTGTTCTAGAATATCTATTCAAATTCAGCTGCTTTCAAGCTATGATTTGTATTTGTTTAACACTAAGATAGTCATTGTTCTAAAGCTATTCTGCATCTAATTAATACCTTACGATAATTTCGCGACAAAACAAAGTCATGCAAATGAAACAAAATAAAGAATATCTATCAAACTTACCAACCCAACCTATCGTAGCTCTCTCGTAGCCGTAGTAGTGACTACGCCGCAAGTGGTTGCTACGCGCTACGCAAGTCGTCTATTAATATTACTTCTAAAACGTATAAGAATATAAAAATCATAAAGATTGACTTACCATAAAACCCAACTCGTAGCTATCTCGTAGCCGTAGCAGTGGCTACGCGGCAGGTGGGTGCTACGCGCTACGCAGGTCGTCTATTGAATTACTTCTGAAGGTGCCTACTCCACTCCCCACTGCTAAAGGCGGCAACTTTGCACTTAAGTCGCTTTCACTTCATAGTTAGCTAAGTGGACTTAGGTCAATTTAATTTAAAATAAGTGAATTCGATTACAAAAATGTCAACTATAAATTTTAATGCTGATTGCAAAAATATAATTCGCAATAGATTTGTTTTATTGGAGCTGTAACAATTTTGTACAGATGAAGTTCTGTATACAAATCACTAACAATACAATTTGCAAAAACATCGTTCGCCTCGTCGATGGTAATAATCTGCTCATTTTGATTCAAGGCAAGGAACGATGTTTAAGAACGGTCGCTAAGTAGGCACAAATAATCCATAATTTATTACAATAACTAGACATCGACATTTGCATACAATCCCGATAGAGATGTGGCTCTCAACCTTTTAGTGATGAAGGGCTTTTGATAAAAATCTAGTTTTATCATAGACCACCAACCTTCAGCACTTTATAATGTAATAAATTAAATATTTCAGCCACAGATTTTCAACGAAATTAATATCTTTGTTTAGAAACATGTCGACCAAAATAATACAATTTATATCAATGAATCACACGTAATCTTTGATATGATTATGATGAATTCTCTGACCACATGGGTTTCCGTTTGGAAACCACTGCCATAGAGCCAGCCAGGGCCGGCGCTAGGAGATACAATTACACATAAAAGTGAAGCGTCCAATCCGGCCCACGTCGATGCGGCGTTACGTCGAATTATTCCATTTCATTTTAGACGAAATGTATACAGAGCAAACATGAAAAGAGAACGAAATTAAGCATTACTGCGGGACGCCGGTCATGAGCGCCAGCGGGAGCGGGAGCGCCAGCGGGAGCGGGAGCGGGAGCGGGAGCGGGAGCGGGAGCGTAACTATATGACCACAAACTTGGTGATTATTTTTCAGGAATGTTTTAAATTTAAAACGTGTTATAGTTCGTGTCGTTTTATTTATTAAATATTTCCAATTTCAAGTGACCAAGTGACAACTTTTACAAGCAATTTTTTTAGGAAAATAAAATATTTTTTGACATCCCTATTCAAAATAATTACCTCGGTGATCATTTCCTGATCAAAGTTGTTTAGTTTCATGAACTGAGCAACCCCTACCAGTTTGCTGTCCCTTCAACCTGGTACTTTAATGTCCCTTACACCTGGTATTTCAACGAGGCAATTGGCCGTTTGGTGTTCGCCAGTCCGCGTAATGGTTGTTTTACAACAAAGAAATAAAAGGACATTTCGCGGATTGCGCGTTTTACAATTGCCAATCCGCGAATTGTCCCTTTTTTTGGCCAATGAGCGATTTCGGGCTATATACAGGGGATATATACATAGGTATAATGCGAATTATGAACATTATTTTTAAAAAATCATCTTTAATCTTTTTGTAAATAACTTAAGTATCTAGTAAATCAATGTAATACGATACGATAAAGACATTTATTATTAAGTATATACTTACATAATATAGATTTTTTTATTTATTTCCAACTAGCTTTTCGCCTAGGGTTTTACCTACGTTAAATGGGTTTCCCCATAAATGAAGGTTTCTCTGCGTAGTAGCCTAAGTCCTATTCCATAATTTAACCTATAAATATGTATGTATAATTTCCAATAAGTATACGTATAACTATACGTACTAAAGAAACTGCACCCAATACATTCAATTAGTAGTACCACTTGCACCATTCCGCGATCGTCGATGGGGGGTCACGGGGGTAGTAGAAGCCGGCAGGGGGAAAGGTGGAGGGGGCCGACATCAATAATCCTCCTTGTTATTCTTATGCAAATGCCCACGGAACGATAATAAGTGGAACGCGAATCACCGACTCCGTACAGATTGGAAGAATTCGCTGACAGCCCGGCGCGGCGCGCACACACGACATGAGTTTGAATCTCGTAAGAATAAATCTTCAATAAACAAACACAAAGTGGTCGCTATACAAAAGAGGTGATTCGAAAATTATTTACATATTTATTTTGGGAAGATAATACTACATGGGGAGTACAAGTACTCTATGGAAATATAATTTCAACATTAGTGTAGGCACAAAATATTTTTTGATTATCCTAAAAGCAATCTACAGGCATTGTAACTGACCCTTTGTAATTGTACTATAAATAAATCAAAATATAAGTAAAAAATAGTATAGAAGTTTCAGAATGTCATCATAATTTTTAATGCAGAATGCTGCAAAATCAAATTAAGTAGCTGTACCAAAACCCTCCTGTGTGTACCGGCTCTCACGACAGCAGCGGTGCGAGCGTGCGTACACAATTCGTGTAACATACGTCTTGTACCGTATTTGTAGCATCAATACTCGTACTCGTAGGTACCCGCCATCCACCGGAGCAGAATAAAATACATTTCTAGAACAGGCTCTAATCAGCTACGTCACAGATCTACGTCGTCCCCTCTATGTTCCAAATCGCGTTATTTACTTTTACTTGCTTGACTGTACTACACTTATAAAATGGAGAGGTTTCTATGTTCGTTTGTTACTAATATTATAATTTTCCTAAATTTCCCGGAAAAACACATTGTGTCACATCTGACACCGCGGCCTGGATCGGAAATTAAAACGAAAAAGAAATGGTATGACAAAATATATCACTCCAAGAAGGTCGATTTACTTATACCATTATCATAAACGACTGATCACATTTCGAAAAACCGAGGTAGGGGCATAAAATTATTTGTAACCCCATATATCTAATGCTTGTAACAGCTAGTGCACTACTTATTTCGGAAAAACTCATCTAGTGACGGAAAAACTCATCTAGATACGGGTAAAAACTCATCTAGTTACTGGTAAAAACTCATCCAGTTACTGGTATGAACTAATCTGGTCACGTGAAAACTCATCTAGATACGGGTAAAAACTCATCTAGTTACTGGTAAAAACTCATCCAGTTACTGGTATGAACTAATCTGGTCACGTGAAAACTCATCTAGATACGGGTAAAAACTCATCTAGTTACTGGTAAAAACTCATCCAGTTACTGGTATGAACTAATCTGGTCACGTGAAAACTCATCTAGTCACGGGTGAAAACTCATCTAGACACGGGAGAAAACTTATCTAGTCACGGGTGAAAACTCATCTAGTCACGAGTAAAAAAATATCTAGTCACGGGTGAAAACTTATCTAGTCACGGGTGAAAACTCATCTAGTCACGAGTAAAAAAATATCTAGTCACGGGTGAAAACTTATCTAGTCACGTGAAAACTCATCTAGACACGGGAAAAAACTTATCTAGTCACGGGTGAAAACTTATCTAGTCACGTGAAAACTCATCTAGACACGGGAGAAAACTTATCTAGTCACGGGTGAAAACTTATCTAGTCACGGGTAAAAACCCATCTCTTTACGGGTGATATTGCGGGGCAAAAGCTAGTATAACCTCGCAAGTGGACTGTGAAAGTAGAGCACAGTATTTAAATTACTACGACGTAAATAAGCCCGCTTATCTGTGACGCTCGAGTAACGAACAAATCTATTGTGAGGAATAAAATTCAATTTGTGCGTTTTCTGCTATAATTTCAATAATGCATGTGAATTCTGAGTAAATGCTGTTTCAAAATTGTTTTCATTATTTTAATACCTACTTATAACTCGCTCTTTGAACCTTGGTTTCACCCGCGGCTTAACTATTGATATTTTATCCCGATAGACAAAAATTAAAAAATACTCTTAAAAATACCTCACTAGACTTGAATATTATTTATATAATGTATTTTGACGTCTTGGTTGTTAGGCCAGCATTGTGTTTCCAAAATACGTGTAAAAGAACATCTTACATAATATTTCCTGTTCCAGCGCCCCACGCGACGCTTTTACAATCAAATATTATAATTAAAAGCACGTAGTTTACACTTAAGCCCAGAAATAGAGACAACTTGGACGATCCATAATTTATTTTCAGTTTTTACCTGCATTTATAAAAGCGTGTTTTTTTTTTCAAAAGGTTCCGTACCTCAAAAGGAAAAAATAAACCCTTATAGGATCACTCGGTTGTCCGTCTGTCTGTCTGTCCGTCTGTCCGTTAAATTAGTTACCTTAGATTTGATTACATAGTTAGGTACATACAGGTCGACCTAATAAAAGCGTGTTAAAAAAGAACGATATTTACGAATGTCATATGATAATAAATAATATAAAATAAATAAATAATAATATCAGTGAATTCAAGGAAATACACCGAAGGACAGATCACCAGTCATGGCTATAACAAACATGGAAGGAAATGAGTGTACTACACACGGCGGAATAGATTAGGGCGCACACATACATGCGGCCGACGACAGGAGAGACTACAATGTATCAATGTATCAAATCATATATAGGGAGTTTTTTAATTCAGAAAATAATCTTTTATAAATGAAATATATAATAAACTTTTATAAAATGGCATTTTAAGTGCAAAATTCCTCAAAAAAATGGTTTTCGGCAGAACTCTGACTTCTGCAATGATTTGACACTCAGGTAACATAATTTTTACACACCATAACAATAAAATAGTTTTTTTTTTAACTATTTGATTATTTTCACTCATTTTACTATTTCAAACGGTTAGTTCACCCGCGAACACGACTCGTGTGACCGAATTGAAACGTCGGGATAAAAGGTTATTCCTATTATACCTAAATATGTATTGCGACATGACCAGTTTAAAATAGTAAAATAACCCTTCCTTGACATTCAGGCAATGAACAAAATGCTTAAGTACCCCAAATTTTTGTTTGTTCTGCCGAACAGCTTATATAATAGTACAACTGACGGCCGGACGCAGACGCTCGCTCGGTGGCAGGTCGCCCTATAACGCATGATGATACGCGCAGGGCACAGGCCAAGGCACATGCGCACCTCGCTATAACAAAGATTTATTAAACCCTTCTCATTATAACAAAGATTTATTAGATTTATTGACGCAAGCAAGTGACTCTTACACCCTGTATAATAGTAGGTACTATACTAACAGGGAGCCAGCAGCGCTCGGTGGCAGGTCGCACTATCGCATGATGATACGCGCAGGGCACAGGCCAAGGCACATGCGCACCTCGCCACCAGTTCGCATTATTAGATTAGATTTATTGACGCAAGCAAGTCACTCGCACTAATAAATACGTGTAATGTTGAAGATAGGTAGTTTGTTGAGACGCATCAGATTTGTAGCTAGTAAATAAAGTGCTACCTATTTCTGGCTTGAACATATGTAGTTAAAAGACCCGTGGCTCTTATAAAGCTCCTCTTCTCTGGACTGATCAGATCAAGCCGGTGTTGGCTAATTAATAATTATTCGAAGACAGGAATCGGAGGAACTTAGTTCAACCCACAACGCAAGCTTTCAGAATAAAGAGTCATCACTAAAAACACGACAACAAGAAACGACCTTCGGGAAGTGAAAAGCAGACACGAATAGTGCGTAACATAACTACAAAAAATTTGAAATTCACCTTATTTTAGTAATGAGGAGCAAGAACCAACCACACCAATGAATGACTCCCCGACTCCACGGTACGTGATAAGAAACACATGAATGAGTACGGGCGATAACACACACAGATACACCGACCGACGTTTTATACATAAACTCAACGGATATGTGAGCAGATAACTTCACTGTATACGCGCGCACCTGATATAAAATATTTGTGTAAGTACATATTTATTTCACGTGCTGGACTTGTTAAATCTGTACCAAAACAAAAGCTCTTTGAAAGCCAAGTATATGAAGACAAAGTACGCGCATGAAGGTAGATTAACTGTTCAAACGCACCGTATTTACGCGGTTGTGTATACCGAGCAGTCACATTAACGGGTTTAGCGCAGTTTAGTACTCGCGGCGAAATGTCGCGCGCGTCATGAGGTAAACAGTCGCCACGGAGACAATAACTCGCCGTGTCGCGCAGTGTGTCACCGCCCTAACGTGAGCTGCGACATCGATTGAAGGGTGTTTGGAAATCATCCACCTTTGTTGAAGTACAGAGCTCAAAGTAAATTGGTGGTAGCAATTGTTTAGCTGGAAAGCCGAGGCGCATCAATATACTTGTGGCACCGCTACTATGCTGTAAACAGATCTGCGCGGACGCTACACTCCTGCTACGCTGACTGCACTTCACACTTGCACTCAACACATTGCAGTATTTCCTACAACTAATCTACCGGCGGATGATGGAGTATGATAAAGGATGAAAGAGAATAGGGATCTATTTTTGAAAGGTACTGAGAGACAATACATTATGTATCTACTTTGTTTTGATTTCAGCTTCACATACCTACCTAAAACTTAGATACCTATCTAATTAGTGTGAATAGGTACTGATTAGCAATTCTGACTCTACATTCTACCAAAAATAATTTTCTATTCGTCTAACTTTAACAGAAATTCTAATCCGTTAAACCTTATCGTATTATAATGAAAAATAGTGAGTTTTGCCAATTATGGAAAGCTCTAATAAAACAATACCAAAATCTGTAAAATCTTCAGGAAGGAAATATAATGCAAGCACAAGGTTTGGGTGAAAACAGTTTCTGTAATACCACATTGTAAGGCACAATGATGATACCCAGAGTAGAGTGGACATAGTGAGTGTTTGTTTAGAGATGTGATTACGCAACTATCTAATAGCTTGTCGTAATCGGCGCGCGCGCATTACAAGTGTACAACTATTACCACAGAGACTATTACGCGCATCGCATCGCACGACGCACTCAAACACCAGACACTGTTTTTGCATTATATAAACTTCTAGATTCATTTACGTCGTAAAAATTGTACATTATGGATATGTGGAGTGATGTAAGACAGTATACAAAATGAAAATGGACCGAGTCCTTTTGTGAATAGAATTGAATTCTCATTGTTTTTCAGGTGGTAGGGCTCTATCCCAAGTAGTAATTAAGGTTATAATTTTCACTAAAACACTGTAATCTCAGTATATTTACAGTATAACAACAATGGCTGTAGTAACGAACTATTTAAATGCTAGGCATCATTTAAGATAACTAAAAGATACGAAGTTCGTCACTTGAAGATAAGAACAAAAACAAACTTGAATAAAATTGTGTTTTATTTAATAATAATGTTGGTTTTATTATTGAAATAGGTTATTGGCTTCTCGTTTTGGTAATTGCGTCGTAGTTAATTCGTGAACCATGTTGGATTGAGGCCGGACCGGACCAAGGCTGCGCCCACGCAGCGCAGCATGTAGGAGGTGTATGTGTAACCTCGTCACGTCAATATTATGTAGATTGTAAAATACGAGTACCTACCTATATATGTTATAGTAGGTGTGTAGGTATTC
The DNA here is from genome assembly GCA_029255725.1 of Scrobipalpa atriplicella. NCBI lineage: Eukaryota > Metazoa > Arthropoda > Insecta > Lepidoptera > Gelechiidae > Scrobipalpa > Scrobipalpa atriplicella. The sequence continues at coordinate 95,599 of JARACY010000239.1, forward strand.
AATCTAGTTTTGACCTGATAAAACTGATTTTGAAAATATCGAAATAGGGACCATTTGTTTTGATGTAATATTTGTAATGAATTAATACTGAAACATCTTTCTTTTACCACAAAAAGTTACTTTCACAGACCTATATTTAACTACAGAAAATCATCTTAATCCTTTGGGAAAATAAAAGATTGATACAGGAAATACACAAAATCTAAGTTATTTTATAATATTCATGCAAAAAAAGATTCATGTAAACATTTTTAGCTTATGAAATCAGAATTTTATTTCTGATTGTAGTGATGTGATGTAATAACGAGGATCCAATATAAAAGTCAAACAAAATATTATTTTATAATATACGGAACAAAATATAGTTGAGTACCTTGCATGTCAGAGGCAGAGGTCTCCGCGTCGCGCGACTGTCCCCGCCCCGCCGCCGCGCCCGCCCCCGCTGCCGCCCGTGATGACGTCAATCCGCGCTCGCCGTCGTCGTCGCCCGCTGTTTGCGCGCCTTATCTCGCCCCGAGAGATAGGAGAGGTGAAGGATCGCACCAGCTTCTTCACGTGGCGAGAAACATCACCGGACTTCTAAGAACAGATATCAATGATTGATTGCTCTTTGTCTCTCTATCGGACTAATTACCTGCTCACAACGCGTTTACTAGGGATAGTTTTAACGGGAACATCAAAACGGAAGTTTCAGCCAGATCAAACGACTTCAATCCGCCTGTAAAATTTTACGTTTGCCTACTTGTAGAACTTACGTCAATAAATTATATCACCTGTTTACAACGGGTTGGATTATTGTGACCGTTAACACGTCGCAAAATTTGAATTACTTCAATCAATTTCGGGGTCATAATATTCTAATAGGTACTAAATTTCAACTTTTATGGATGTGAATCAGTACAAAGTTAGAATGCAAAACCACGTTCAAAATTAGACTACAAATTCAATTTCAGACCACAGAACAAAAAACCGCAAAAACAAAAGAGTAATTTCAACCAAACTTTACATACCTATAAGTTCTCACCGACCTGCCTACTCAACAACAACGCAATATGTAAACCTCCTTTGTTGCCATTGCGTGTGATTTGCATAACTGCATCTCTGTCGTTCGATCGCATCAATGTTGCACTGAAATCGGGTATCTGTCGAGTAATCGGCCCACCTTCGTCGCACTTGGCATCCTTCCAGCGATCAAACCAGGTTTTCAGGTCCCTTGAGTTATGAACCAGCTGGGGAAACAAATGTTTCTGTCGATTGACACTCTGTTTCCGACTTTCAAAGCTAGATATCATACTATACTATACGTATAGATATACCTAGCTTTATCAGTCGTGTGTTGATCATGGGCCCACCTCTCTCGGTGCCGGGCAAACTGCCAACTAGGAGCTAAGTGTTTTCATATCGCTCGTTGCACATGTTGGTTTCCAATAAACCCTGGTTCACTGGCACGTTGTTCTCTGTAGATTTACCTGTCAAATTTAAATCCGTTGTTTGCTGCTGAATAGTTTTGAGGCCCACCTTCGCAGTTGGCGTAGAGCCAGGGGCAGGATGAAGTATGTTCGCAGAATGATTTAATCAAATAGGGCACACTTTCTTCTGTAACAAGGCTCACAATTAAATGCAATCTATAGTTAGCGTTCACTTCATCTAAGCTAAGCGCTTTCGGTAATCAGCGCATTGCAAATTATGGGAGATTGTGTTTCCAAATACATAAAACTCTTCAAAGCAAAAGAAACGCTTCCTTCTAGTTAAGCTCGGTCCACCGGCGATTCTATTTCCATCACTTCTGACCTAGTCAAGAAGAAACGCATTTACTCTAAATATCCATAAATAGCTGGATACTGGTTATGGCTAAAACGCGGCTATCAATCATGTCCCGATCGCTGGCCCACCTTGGCGCTTGCTGGCCCACTGCCAGCCACTGTCGGCCACTATCCGCCAACTGATGCAAATTCTGCCGTCACCGTGCAGATGCACTGAGATGCGCATTTGTTTTTTTATAATCTGATGGACTACCGATTTGCTAACGTAACTGTCCGATTGATAACAAGATTGTAAAATTACCTACTCTTATAAAAAATATTTGATGAATCTACAGCATAAAAAATAAACTATGGTATGATTTATCTTTCCATGATTAGTACGAAATTATTAGTGATGTCCAATTCTAAGTCTAATAGATAGTGAGAAGATAATTAATTGCCTATCCCCTAAATTACAATACATACATCCTCCAACTACTATTACGATATACTCGGAAATAATCGAAAATATTCCTCAGTAAATGACTCTCCATAATTATTAGTATCTACCTTCAACAAAATAAACGCCTTATTTATTTACCGTTTCAAAATTATTCAAAGAATTCGTCCTAAAAAACAAAACAAACCAGACAGTTTTTTTCGCAAGTGACGGCACACCGCGCCAAATACGGAACACATTAATTTTCACCAAGGAACGGAAATGAAAAGCGCAAAAGGAAAAAAAGATGGCGGGTGAAATACAAAGACCTCGTGGCGACGGCTGCGGCCGCGCGCGGTGCGTGCAGCGATACTACGTTTACGACGCACGGTACATAAACCGGCTGCTGCGAGACACGGCATAGCCAGCGGACAACGGGGACATACGAACATAGATTATGTAATGATAACGATAAACCTATATACCTACTAATCTTTTGAAGAAAAAAACATTGAACTGTTAGCGCTTTAAAAGTAGCTAATGATAAGGAAATGATAAAATTGGTAATATTATGGAATATGTAGAGCCCTTTAATAAAATTGTTTCCGGGTTTCGGGAAGAGAATTCTGTCTTTGTTTTGGTCTCAATCTAACATTGAAAATTGATACAATGCGAGAATAAAGTCCATATTACCCAGTACTTACTTTTTGTGACAGTGTTTAGCAGCCTTAACGAAGTAAACACGACCAATTAATGTATTCTAGAACATTAAACAGCAATGGTGAAAAGATTCAAATTTTAAATTTGGAATTCATTAAGGGGAATAGGTGTCGAGCGGAAGCAGCGAGTGTCGCGGGCGCATTGTTTATCGTTGGGCGGGACGCCGCCGTTCTGCCGCCGTCCCGCCGCCGTCACGCCGCCGCGCCGCACGGGAGACGCGCGTAATTGCACACCTCGCCTGCAGAGCTGGCAATAAGGGTCAATTCACACCGCTAAGCAACGCGAAGCAACGCGACGCGGCACGCACTTTTCAATTTGCTTCATACAATAAATAGGATTATTTACTATTTCCATTTACTATTCAAAAAGATAGGCATCTCATCTCATTGACAGAACGCGAAAATCCCTCGCCGCGTGGCGCTACGCCACGTCGTGGCAATGCCTGTCTTTCGTAGTACAATGACATGCATCTTCATTAGCTTCACGACGACACGTCGCGTCGCATCGCTTCCCGGTGTGAACTGACCCTAACACAAGGCCTCCTCGAGCCACGGAATGGCTTCTTCAATGGCTGTTGCATAATGTGCCAAATACTTTTTTACATGCTGTTATTTCATATAATACGAGTCTGCTGCTGGCAGGTCCGTGCATTGTGACGTGATTTATTTTCATGTTTATAACTCGAAGATTTAATGTAAATTGTCGTAGTTAGTTTGGTTACAAGATGTTCTTCAAAGCTCTATCTTAGTATACAAGGTGTTACAGAAAATCTGTACCAGTGGAATTTTATGGTCAAAGAACACTATACTCATCAATCATTGATAAAGGATCTCATTTATTAGACCCTATAATATGTTTTCCGATACATTTTACATTCTACGACGTTATAGGTTTGACTCTCTCTTGCATACGAATTTGGTAGCTATATTTTTATGTCTTACGTTTGTTTATTATTTGAACAAAAGCAAAATTCTATTAAAATAAAGTTGATTGTGAGTTCAGTTTAGGTGCGGATTTATTTGAGCCACGTCATCCCCTCCATCACTAGGCGTAGTTTCTCAAGGGTGCTATAATTAATTAACAAATGCATAACTGGCAATAATGGTGGGGACAACCCCAGTTTTTATGACCTGGCAACACTTTAAACAAAAGCGCGCGTTGCAACTTTCGCGCCATTATTCGGAGTAGGTGGATTAACGATAACAAAAATGGCCGCCTTCAATGACGTCTTATTAATTAAACCGTTATAAAGTAAGCCTTTTATAACCATTGTAAAACTGTCAGACAACCAAACAAAAAGCTATAAACCTGCAAATATTTGGTAAATACATTTTATGATCGGCTATTAAAAAGGGAATATCATAAACAGGTTGATCGCGCGATCTGCACGGAGAGGGAAAAAATTCAATATTTGCAGAAGGTGAGACGCAAACTGCATCGTTTGAACCGCTGCCAATCGCTGATACTAACAAACGATATGCTATAAAACTTACATCTGAATTCCTTTCGGCGTAAGCATGGCCTTCAACGGGTTCTTACTTTTATTTCAATAAATTAAAAAGATCAAATAAAATAGACAGTTCATACCTTATTAACCTTATCTCAAGCACTGATCTATACATAGGTACAACATAGCTCATGTAGTGTAGTAACAGTAACCAAGATAAAGAAAAGGTTGCAACACAATGTTTCAGTATTTTAATTTCAGCTGAAAATATATCATTACTGCCTAGTACTTAGCTACAGTACCTATTGGTAGCTTCCATTTCATCTTGATGAATTTACATTTATAATATGACATTGGCCACGATTCGGCGTAAACCAGATTTTACCAAAATTTTATTTTACCATACCCGTTATTTTCCGTCTTGATCGAACAGAAAAGGATGTCAGTATCATCATTTCATTTCAGCCCACATCCACCCACTGCAGGGTATAGGCCTCCTCTCTATTACGCCAATCCTCACGGTCCTGTGCCAGTCTCATCCGGTATACACGAACTTATTATAATACTGTCACTTTAAAAATCTATGGAAAGTTATGTCAATTCGTTCGTTCTATGTGACTGGATTTTAATAAGTCCGTCTATACTGCCATCCTTTTGTTTTCGCTCAAGACGGCAAGTGACAGGACCAAACTAAAATAAGTTAAGTTGCGTCTGCAACAGAATCGACAGCATTGTCAATAACGTTGTGTTCTTGTCGAAAACTTCAGGACCCTGTATTGTATAAGTATAATCGTTTCTAAAATGTGGATCTGTTACAACTTGAGGTTTTATCACAAAAGCGATAACGTAAGAGGATTTTGTGTCTCTATTTCCTTAAAAATAATCTGACAAAACAGGATTGTAATTTACGACAAACAACAATATCCCGGCGGTATCAATGACAAATGGAATTACGCATTGTATTTTTTAGAAACAAACAGCTTATTTCAACTTGCATCGTTTATCTAGACACGAGACGAAGACAATGGTTTCAAATTGTAAAACCTTAGTTTGACACCTCTAACAATGTAGCGCTTTCTGCAGACCATATGGTACCAACCTTGCTTCGAAACAAACCTCTTTAAAATGCCTGAAACACATTTTAAGCTCTATCCGTTTACAATAGAGTTGTCCAACTAGGTGAAGTATTGTTGGTGATTGTTTAGGCGTGGTACAATTAGTAATTGTGTGCGAGGTGTCGTCGGTCCGGTGGCCGAGCGAGGCTGCGCGCGCGCCGGCTGCCCGCCACATGTCTGCATCTGCAACAACAAAACAATGGCGGTTGACACCGGTGAGACCGGATACTGATTATACATGCACATTTATTTTGAGGAACTTTATTATATAAGAATAAAAGTTTCTTAGTTTTTGCAATGAGGTACCCAGGGGGAGATTTTGTTTGTAACTAATAGACTAAGAATTAAAAAAAAAGATATTTACGAATGGAAGAAGAAGGGGTGGTGCTACTCTGATTCGGCACTGAACGGTTAATACTGACTTAAAGAGATAAATGTTTGTCAATCCCGACCCTATATATCATATAATTAAATATTTATTATTTGTTGTCGTGAAAAAGTTTCAGTTTGATCCTCCATGGTTTGGGTTTGGATATTAGATGTCCCACTCCCACGCACTGTGACTCCCGATAACCTCCAAAGGGTTCGTCACGCCACTGATTAAGTCCCATGCTGTGTTATTTTTTTAAAACTTCATTATCAGCTTTTACTGTTTGTTTTAATGACGTTTCCTCTGCCGTTATCTTTTTGACAATATTTTAAACATTATCTTCACTAATATTTTAAGAAGTATTTTTTCACATGTCTGATAAATAAATGATTAGTACTTACTGTGTGACTGAGTAGTCTATACATCGCCTGAACATTAGGATTCTTCTATTCGGTTTAATAGTTCGCCAAGGAAAGAAGCAACTGTATTTCTTTTTACTATTTCAAAGCTCCCAGTTCAATATAAAAGTAAAGACCAAAATTACCTACTTACCTAAACACTTTCTAAATTGCATCATATTAAAATTGTATTAGTATTTCTTTTTCCTGTTGGGATAAATAAACAAATAGCACAATTAAAATCTCCTAATTAAGTATATTTATTTAATGATTCTATAAACTTTACCTTCCTTATCTAATCTAGGAAGGCACTTTATCCTTACCACATTATTTAAAACTAATAATATTAGAGTGCAAAAGATACGGTCAGCCATATAATAGGTAGGTTATAGGTAGTATAGTATAGATTTATACCATAAAACATAAATAAAATAATCAGAATATAATAAAATAATTCTAACATTTTTACGAAGCCCAAACTCCCACCATAACAGATTCATGCAAATATTGGCCAACAATACAATACAACAAAGGTAATAATAGTATTTTACCTTTATCCGCGTTTCGGAGTGCATGCGGGATGCGGGCTAATTTATAAGCCACGTATCGATTGCATCTGATCGATATTACACATTGATTTTTGATTGATTGTGTACAATATAAATTTAAAGATTCCTATCATACATACATAACGTATAAGTGGTCTCAAGCCCAACTTTTACGGTAATTGTACTCATTCGTTGATTTTGTGTTAAAATTAACTAAAAAATAAGATTCCTTACTTACTTAGGTACTTACTACTGCAGCTCATGGACCCAAAGTGAGTCTTGGCCTCTGGTTCATCATCAACTGATCCCCCAACTAACTTGTCCCACGGGCTCAGTTGATGACTCACAAAATATTTAATTCTAAGTAGTCGTCAACTAATCCCCCTTTTAAATTTGCTTAGAAAAAGCCCGAAAAGTACAGTCAGCATCATCAATTCTCATCTCTCTCATTATTTAATTAGAATATAATATAAGTTTTTTTATTTGTCTATTGTTACAAGCTCACCTAAGGATCCATTTTCATTAAAATATTGTTACATTTAATTTCTATTTCTAAATTCAGTGGACATTTTTGTGATTCTTAATTCATATATATGTTTAGGTATATGGAAGGATTTGATAATGAATAAAAATCATTTATTACATCAACATAGGTAATTATTAAACAAATCACAGAAGTAAGGCTTAAAATCTAAAATTACCCTTAATGGAACTCAAATAATTAACAATGAAATAAAATGAAGCTTTTTAAATATAAAACTTAGTTTACAATATAATAAAATCACTATTAAACAATCTTGGATCCTTAGGTAAGCTTGTAACAATAGAAAAATATAAAACTTAAGTATATTATATTCTAATTTAATAATGAGAGATGGATGATAATTTATGTTGCTGACTGTACCTCTTCTATGCAAATTTTAAAGGGGGGACAGTTGACGACTGCTAAAAATTGAATAATTTGTGAGTCATCAACTGAGCCCTAGAGACCAGTTTTTAGGGGGATCAGTTGGTGACGAAGCCGTGTGTGGGGTGTAGTTTTTAGATGTTATAATGGATATATGTATTATTATTGAATGCGTATGCAAAGTTGATATTATTTAAGAAAATAAGTAATCGACGTCTCGAATTTAAATTTAGTATTTTGCTTTATCAACCTTCTAAGTACTTAGATCTCAATATCTGACGAATGCGCGGCAATGAGATGGCTCGTGAATACTCAACATGCTTACAGATTTGATGCAGATTTTATAACAGTTTCAGTAACAGGCAGCTCTTTCTCACCGATGCTTCCAATGCTCTTGAAATCTACGTCATGTTATATAAAAAACAAATTACATAGAATCTTTTTTGTAATTATAACCTCGATTTTATGAACCAAATATTTTGATAACCGTACTTATTATGACCAGTAGCATCACATACACAGGGCTATTCTCAGCAACCGTCACACCATCGTCCTTTCCTTCCCGCCTTGCGGCATAACGGGCCGGAACCACGAGATACGCGAAATACGAGTAAAACGATACATCTATATGCTCCCTCTACAATTTTTTTAATTTAGTTAAGAAAAGACTAGATGTATGGTGCTGTGTAAATTGGTTCAGTAATTCAACTGCGAGGATGAGCGCCATATTTACCTGTGCCTGTGGATGGATCTTGTCGCAGCATTTGCCAGATGTGCGCTCGTATTGAAATATTTATTGCCATGTCGCTCGGCCGTGGGAGAGACGACAACACCACTTGTAATCTCCCAAGTAGGTAGCATTGTTATTTTGAGAGTCGCAAGTAAAACGGTTTAATGTGTAGGTGATATTATTTTTAAGTACAGTACCTACCTATACTGTCTAGAGGTTCTGGTAAAGACTTTTATTTTAATTGCATAAAACGTAATTTTTGCTGAGAAAAGTGAGGCACTTTCGAAAAGGATATTGTGCTGTGTTTCATTTTAGTTTTTTGTGTTTAATATTAATAGTAACAGTTCACAAAATAAAATATATTTTTGTTTAATAATATAATCAAATCATAACTCATTTTAATAATATAATTACTTATAAGTACGAACTTAAATATGTCGACAGTGACTGCGAAAGTCTTAATTATTTTTGGTCTTATCCTGTCAACACGAATCAATTCTGTGGAATGCCTTAATAAGCGATATAAGAAAAACGTATTGTACTAAACTCAAAGAATTCATTTGTCCTTAATTTATATTAGGACAATTTAAGTTTTCTAAGGCCGGAGCCCACCAACAGTTTAGACTAGCTGTTTACAGATGGTTTATTGCTAAACTTTCTTGAAAACTTGGTTAATACTTTCGTTCCCTCCAGATTCCTTGCCTAAACCATGCCTAAACCTATGATCGACCAATCGGGTCAAGCCTTGATTATATATTCTGTGGCTATGATAAAAGGACATTAATGATACTCCTTTGAGCGTTTTATCGTTCAAGCAGTTATCATTCAAAAAAATATTTGACCTACTTTCATGATCACCATTTTTTTTGTTCATTGCAGTCTCAGATGAAAATCTTTTTGTGATTAAAAAGTGAGTATCAGGCTCATAATAAAAACTCTAAGGTAACCTACCTATTTATTTAGTATCAGGAACTTTAAAAGCAAAAATATTTTATTATGACTGATTATGATTATTAATTTCTATCGTTTCATTACGAAGTTCAAAGAGGTCTCTAATCTAACTTCTGATCATTCATGAAGATTATTTTTATTATTTTTACTTATAAAGTTAACTAATTTATGTAAATTAATGTTATAAAATGAAATATTTTACAGTAAATCCTTTTTTGATTTATACTGCTAGCAGTTATTTTATCTATGGCCTGTGACATTGTGTCATTTTACTTTCTGTCAAGTGTGTCTGTTTGGTTTGTTTCAAAGGATTTTCCGTATTATTTTGATTTATAATTTGCCAATAAGAATACCAATCTATATTAAATAATCCTCAAATACAACCGTGTGAGATATTCAAGTAGACAAAGGACTCAATGGATAAAATATACAGAATGAAGCACCAGTAGCCAAAAAATCAGACGAAGAGCAACCTTGCCCTTTATAAACAAGATTTATAATTTTGACAAATTACTTTATTTATTGGTTTATAAAATAATAACTAATTTGTTCTTAACATGTTGTATAATTGTTTTCTGTACGTAACAACCACTTCAAATATAAAATCGAGAGAACCATTTCATCACCATACAAAACACTTTTCTTCTGTCATGTGGGTTTCGAGTCGATAGACCCGATGAATCCTGGTGTTAGCATTGTGAACCACCTAATAGCACAGCTAAATAGGCCTCTCACATGGTTTGTGTAACAACTACTATATCGAAGACAGCAACCAGGACCGACGGCTTAACGTGCCCTCCGAAGCACGGAATTCTTTTTCAAAACACTGAAAAACAAAAAGGAATTTCAGAAAAAAATATTACGAATATAGGTACACATAGTTATCTATATCTCTATGACATTTTTGCCCATTTAGAAAAAGCATGGAGCAAAAGATCTGGAACGACTGTGGCAGATAGTCAGAATCAGTAATTAGGCCAAGAAAGCAAAATGTCTGGTTTATTTAATTGTCAAGAAGGGCTTCAGCCTATATTGCTTTAACCAAACTGGGGAGAATCTCAATGAGAAATAAATAGATAATATCATGCTCAGACCAACAGACCGCAGAGGCAGTTCATCATCATCAGCCACAACAGTCCACTGCTGGACATAGGCCACCCCAAAATTGGGGGTATATGCCATACTCACCACGCTTGGCAGGCGGGTATAACAGGGAACGCTGCTGCCCATTCCCTGGATTAATCCTTTAGTCGCCTTTTACGACACCCGCAGGAAGTGATGGGGTGATGCTATTCTAATCCGGCACCACACAGGCAAGGCAGTTACTTAGGTATAAACTTAGTTGTAAATACCTCTGTATCAATACTTTCTTTTCTTTTGTAAACAACGTTATTATTTGTTATCTTCTTAAAGGCTGGAACAAGATACAAATATTAGGAATATAATCGAATAACAACTAAATCACAATTAATTAGGTTCCTATACGCACAAGCAGCATAAAATGAAGGAACTTCTAACTTCTAAAAACAAATTATTGGGTCCTATACCTATACAAAATATTCTTCTTCGAGTCTAAGTGTGACCCGATGAACTCTGATGTCAGAGTTTTTAAATCGTCTCCTAGTTCCCAGCATTATATGCGTCTGCCATAGGAATCAAATCAACTTCAATACATTGTTTACGGAATAGCTAAAATACATACAGTACACGCGACAAATAAACGTAGGTGTAGCGTATTATAGGGATTTGTACATCATCTTCCCAAAACAGAAAGCAGCAGCAATGTCCACTTCATCCTTTAGTCCGTGCTAATAATAATAAAACATACAAATAAATATTAAAATATGATAGGTAGGTATCAACTTGAGAAGCCCGGATGATGTAGGAAGCCCAGATGGTGTAGTGAATAGGGCCGCGGCCTCCTTGGCAGGAGGTCAAAGGTTGTGTAACCTAATCTAAGATTAGGTCTGGTTTCCCTTCTGGGTTGCGGAAGGCTAGGAAGATGATGATAGGTATCAACATGAATAGCATTTTTGCAGAAGGGCTAAATAATCTTGGATGCAGGTGAATGAAATCTATCGCAAGTTCTTTCAGTACCTACCTAGGAATAGTTACTAATTTTGTACCTATATTTCGTTTATTACTATGGTATATCATGATTTAACATATCAAACTTTACTTACGTGTTTGTTTATGTTTACATATTGTAGGTCATTCATTATTGTTGAACATCATAGGTAGGTACTATGATCACAGTCACTAAAAATGTTTATAAAACTTTGAACTTTTTGGGTTTGTTCTAGAGATTCCAATTTGCTGTTTTTATTTCTGCATTCAAAGTTTCTGTCTGTGCTTTGTATTTTTCAGAAAAACGGTTTTAAATTTAAATACGGCCCAAATAAAAATGACAATAGAAGTCATTTATGGACGTATGTCACCATGGTTGCCTTGCCAACGGGATGGTTAAAGCTAAACTCGTGTCATGTATGATTAACCCCTCGTAAACCATTAGGTAACGCAAACCACTCGTAAACCATTTGTAAACAGATGGTTTCCCATACAAAAATGCCTAAAAAATATGGTCGTGGGATCGAAATTTTTGACACACTGTTTATCTTCTCATAAACTCGTTTATAAGTTGATGGGACCGCCCCTAAGATGCCTTAAAATAAAGGCAAAAAGACAAAACTCAGCCGCAACAATGTAGACAAGCTTGTCAACTGACTGACTCACGCTCTATTTATAAAGCACTTAATGCCGCTATATAGTGCTGAATAAAGTTCACAATCTTATACACCCGACACGTTACGTCACATATCTTGCGTTTTATAAAAGCTTTTAATTATAAACAGTAGGTATAGTTGTAGTTGTAGTACTGTTATCGCTAGTGCCACTTTGAGAGCGTCTGGTCCAACAATGTTGCGTTATGAGAATTAAAAGCTACTGTGTTCCTGTAAGAGCTTTAACTGGGTTAGTATGTGCTTTCTATTTTCAAGTTTTGTACGTTTTCAAGTTTTGTAAGTTTTCTATTTTCAAGTACTTCGAAATTCATGTTTTGTATTTCGGATGACTAAAAATTTATTATACATATACTTACCTAATTAATCGTGACTTTTATGAAGGTATAGAGATAATTATATTCTATTTATTTTAAAACGGATTATCTAGATTTTACATATCTAACACTGTTTACATATTTTACCATAACAGAGTTCTGATAATGTACGACACTTACCTACAGATGAACACAACATTCAATTTGGATCTTATTATTTATATCAGCTAAGTAAGTAATAGGTATAGGTCCTTATTTCAATCACTGTCAAAATCTCGCAAAAATGATAAAAGAAGATTTTGCGATTTTGCTTCGCCAGACTCTGTCTGCATGGTCTAAATTAATAACGTCTTAAGTCTACAAGTCGGGCGGATATCACCCAATGCCATTTCAAAGCCCTCAAATCTCAGAACTTTATGGAATCGACCAAATTTTGCCGAAATCGTTGAATATTTGGGTTTTCGGGCCTCTCGTATCCATGCTACTGTGTATCATTTACTAAACAAATTGGCATAAAATTGTCAACATCTACCCACCCTTGATGAAAAACCCCATATAAAATATTAATTTCACAAACACAGAATGACCGTTAATACTCAATATCAAAATTAAGAAAAAGAAGTTAATAACAATAAAACTGTCATTTCATCAGACAAAAGCAGTTTGAAACAACAAACTCTGTGCTAGCGGTGGTAGGTAGCGCACCAGGTCTGCGCTCGCGCACGTGTGAGCCTCATTGTCTGCAGGTTACACAACCAACACAACACCGCCCTTGTCTTAGTGAAATATGGGGGTAGTATTACTTTACCGACACTCTTCTTGCCCTTTTGTCTTGAGATTTATAATTATTGCTAGCTATCCATTTTTTTTGTTCACATTCTGTGTTGAACAGATGTGACAGACAATACCTGAGACTGAGAAGAGGAACCTAACCGAATTAAAATTTTGCACTAACACATTAAACTACTGATAATTTACAAAATATGTACCTACTTATAATCAGCTCAAAAATATAAACAAATATATATATATATAGGTATATTAATGACCAAGTCAACATTGTATCTTTGGAAAACATGCACTCCATTTAATAAACCTCTACACTAGTTACATCTGCAGTACTGGTCTGGTATCCGTCCGAACTGCGATGCAAGATGCAAGCGACCGAGTAGCGCGTAAGCTCGTAGCACTACTACTAGCGCCATCTAGCGTCTAAAAGCCGCAACAAAAGTTTGTATGCTACGAAAAATGTAGAGCGAGAGATTCGTTAAAATTAAAGGTGTTCTGATACCGTTTCATATTTAAATAGTTTGAAAGATTATTTTTTAATGTTTTTCAATTTTTATCAACAGGTTAAACAAACAAATGAAAGTTATGAACTCAATAATAATAAATAATTGTATTATTCTGAAATGTAGAGTGAACAATAAATAAACTCGGCCGATTTTAATTACATTCTTAAAATAAAATGAATGTTGGGCGGCCGCTACATTAGCATAGACCAGTCTGCGACGTTAGATAGAGACAGGTAGAGCCAGTGGAAGGTGGAGCGTCGCGCGCTCAAACAAAATAATAAATAATTCAAAGACTCGCATCTGTCAACAATCAAATAGCGGAGCGGTCGTTACAATCATACGGAGGTGTCGCGAAGTGGCGACGTATCATACAGCACCAGGGCCGGAGTCGGCAGACGACACACACCGCCGCCGGCCCGAGCCAGCTTCACTAATTAAGTATAGGTGAGGGCTGGTGAGGGCTGCGCGGGGCTTCGGCGGGGCGGGGGGGCGCGGCGGGGCGGGGGCGGCGGCGGCAGGGCGGGGCGAGAGGCGGGCCGGACTCATTCCGCCGCGCGCCGCGCCGCACACTGCACGTAACGTCCGCGCGAGCGGGCCATGGTCGCGAGAACCGATGAGAGCATGTTCGGGTGCTATGGTGACAGCTACTCGTACCGCCTGTGGAGCCTGGCCAACGTGTGGGGCGCCTGCCGATGTGAGTAGCGCGCCCGCCGGACGCCGTGAGCACCTGACCTGACCACGACCACTGCTAGGACTTTTACCGCTGACGTCAGCGGAGGCTGTGCGATCTGTAGTAGTTCGGCGTAGATGCAACCGCGGCGCAGTGCCATCGCCGACGCCGACCCCGCGAGTACCACGTACCTACACAGTGCGCGTTAGATAGCCCGTTATCGCGATAATAGTGAGGTGTGATCGAGGTGTCACTCGATGAAAGTGCAGAGCCCGCTTATGGGAGTTGGCGGTTGGTACGAATGCTTGGCGGCCGGTTGGCTCGCTGTCGCTGACATGAGGAGTAAGCAGGTCCCCACCTCCACCACCTCGGCCAGGCGGCTCGCGGCCTTAAGTAAGCTTTCTTTCTTTTTGTTTATTTGCTTCTTACCATCTCATTATCTCCTGTCTATATTATTTATTTATCATCACATTATTATCTATTATCATGATCATAATCTTATCTTATATTTCTACCATTGTTTTTAAACGCATCAATTTAACGATCATAAACATAATCGATTTAATGACCAACCAGAATACGAAATCAAAACTTTATAAAAATGTAGAGTCGCTCTTAGCGAATGTCTTGTGACCGAAAATAAACCCCGATAGATCAAAATGTCAAATTAAAATGTTGATCGCGTACAGGTGAGAATGATATCACCTCTTCGGTGGCATTAAAAATAAAACCGGTGCACGTCTTCATTAGAAATAACTCTGGTTGGGGCGATCCCTCTCTCCCTCGGGACATAATTCATCCACTTGAGAATCGGGAACAGGTACACACAGACTTGAAGAAAGTTCCGTTTGTCGAGGGAACCCCCCCCGCTCACTTTCACCGTCTTATATCGTAAATGATTATGTTGTTTTAATTCATTTGCTTTTTTCTTTTTTATTTTATTCTTCTTTGAGTGCCGCCTGACTGGAGTGGATAAATTAATAGGTCCGTGTCGTTTGATGCGTGGCGTTACGTTACACGTAACGTGCGTTGTAGAGTCGGAACGCGGATGAATAAATTAGTGCAAGTTCGTTTATTGTGCGGTCTCTGGTGTTTGGTCGGCGGCAGGTATCAACATCAAACGGAAGACGCACATCTCGTATAGAGACGGATTTTTAACGATTCGGCCGAGTAATCTTAATTGAGCGCGGCGTTCTGGGCAAAAATACTGGCAATTTGTGAAATTTACAACTTACGCGTGCGGCAGGCAAGCTATGACAATAAATTGCTTTCAAACATAAGTGGTTCTAACTCTAGACAGCCACAATTGTAGGCTCTAAGTTTAATTCTAAAAGAATATTTTTTGTAAATATTAATAACAATAGATTGTTTTGTGGCAAATAATGTAGGTAAAGGTAAGTAAAATGATTTATATGAGGTAGGTACTTACCTGATGCAGAAATTTAAAAAAGCCAATAAGCATGCAATATTTCGGCTTGAAATTGTATAAAGTATCGATAATAAAAAATATTAATGACAGAATATAAAATACTGTCAAATAAATAAGTATGTAGACAGACAATAATATTTAATGTATTTAAAAGATTTTTTACATCACATACTGTAGACGTTTTTGTTTTAAAATTGATCATATTTTTCATAGAAATCTGCTATTCTATACCTATTTGAAATAGGTATCTATTTCAAGTAAAGTTAATAAATAACTAAATCATGATAACTAAGACATACTTATACAATTCTTAATTTAGCGCGAGTGCATCTGCAAACACAACAAACAAACGATTCGGGGAAATGATAAGGCGAAGTTATAGATAAGTTACTATACGTTAAGGCGAAGTTATCGCTAATCACTTGTTTGCTGTGTTCAAATTAACCGGCTCATTACCGAATGCAAACAGTTTGAGAACATCACTTAGATCTATGCCATCGATAGGTATTGATTATAAATACACATGTAACTAGTTAGTTATTATACTTCCACGTTAAATCTAAATAACGTTCCTATATTTATTAAGTAGATTTAATTGGACGATTAAAAATGGCTGTAAAGCTACTTGGATTACCTACCTACTAAGATACTTTGATGCGAATTGACTAGGTGCGGTGCTGAAGCGCGGTTACTGAAGTGAGTCATTTTGTGACTAATATGTTTTAGTACTTAGGTAGGTAATCTTTGTCATCTCTCCAGAGATTCTGAATCATTAGGGAAGGTTTTGAGTGTGGGTGGCAAATTCATTCCCTGGATAATATTTTCACTTAATAAGTTAGTGCAATATACTTCCACCTAATTACCTAAATACAATTTAAAATGTTTTAACTACCTACTATATTCGATTCCGCATAGATCTAAGTGATGTTCTCAAACTGTTTGCATTCGGTAATGAGCCGGTTAATTTGAACACAGCAAACAAGTGATTAGAGCGATAACTTCGCCTTAACGTATAGTAACTTATCTATAACTTCGCCTTATCATTTCCCCGAATCGTTTGTTTGTTGTGTTTGCAGATGCACTCGCGGCTAAATTAAGAATTGTATAAGTATGTCTTAGTTATCATGATTTAGTTATTTATTAACTTTACTTGAAATAGATACCTATTTCAAATAGGTATAGAATAGCAGATTTCTATGAAAAATATGATCAATTTTAAAACAAAAACGTCTACAGTATGTGATGTAAAAAATCTTTTAAATACATTAAATATTATTGTCTGTCTACATACTTATTTATTTGACAGTATTTTATATTCTGTCATTAATATTTTTTATATCGATACTTTATACAATTTCAAGCCGAAATATTGCATGCTTATTGGCTTTTTTTAAATTTCTGCATCAGGTAAGTACCTACCTCATATAAAATCATTTTACTTACCTTACCTACATTATTTGCCACAAAACAATCTTATTGTTATTAATATTTACAAAAAAATATTCTTTTAGAATTAAACTTAGAGCCTACAATTGTGGCTGTCTAGAGTTAGAACCACTTATGTTTGAAAGCAATTTATTGTCATAGCTTGCCTGCCGCACGCGTAAGTTGTAAATTTCACAAATTGCCCAGTATTTTTGCCCAGAACGCCGCGCTCAATTAAGATTACTCGGCCGAATCGTTAAAAATCCGTCTCTATACGAGATGTGCGTCTTCCGTTTGATGTTGATACCTGCCGCCGACCAAACACCAAGAGACCGCACAATAAACGAACTTGCACTAATTTATTCATCCGCGTTCCGACTCTACAACGCACGTTACGTGTAACGTAACGCCACGCATCAACGACACGGACCTATTAATTTATCCACTCCAGTCAGGCGGCACTCAAAGAAGAATAAAATAAAAAAGAAAAAAGCAAATGAATTAAAACAACATAATCATTTACGATATAAGACGGTGAAAGTGAGCGGGGGGGGTTCCCCTCGACAAACGGAACTTTCTTTCAAGTCTGTGTGTACCTGTTCCCGATTCTCAAGTGGATGAATTATGTCCCGAGGGAGAGAGGGATCGCCCCAACCAGAGTTATTTCTAATGAAGACGTGCACCGGTTTTATTTTTAATGCCACCGAAGAGGTGATATCATTCTCACCTGTACGCGATCAACATTTTAATTTGACATTTTGATCTATCGGGGTTTTATTTTCGGTCACAAGACATTCGCTAAGAGCGACTCTACATTTTTATAAAGTTTTGATTTCGTATTCTGGTTGGTCATTAAAATCGATTATGTTTATGATCGTTAAATTGATGCGTTTTAAAAACAATGGTAGAAATATAAGATAAGATTATGATCATGATAATAGATAATAATGTGATGATAAATAAATAATATAGACAGGAGATAATGAGATGGTAAGAAGCAAATAAACAAAAAGAAAGAAAGCTTACTTA
Source organism: Scrobipalpa atriplicella (assembly GCA_029255725.1). Classification (NCBI taxonomy): domain Eukaryota; kingdom Metazoa; phylum Arthropoda; class Insecta; order Lepidoptera; family Gelechiidae; genus Scrobipalpa; species Scrobipalpa atriplicella. The sequence goes on from JARACY010000239.1 coordinate 113,869, forward strand.
AGGCCGCGAGCCGCCTGGCCGAGGTGGTGGAGGTGGGACCTGCTTACTCCTCATGTCAGCGACAGCGAGCCAACCGGCCGCCAAGCATTCGTACCAGACCGCCAACTCCCATAAGCGGGCTCTGCACTTTCATCGAGTGACACCTCGATCACACCTCACTATTATCGCGATAAACGGGCTATCTAACGCGCACTGTGTAGGTTCGTGTACTCGCGGGTCGGCGTCGGCGATGGCACTGCGCCGCGGTTGCATCTACGCCGAACTACTACAGATCGCACAGCCTCCGCTGACGTCAGCGGTAAATGTCCTAGCAGTGGTCGTGGTCAGGTCAGGTGCTCACGGCGTCCGGCGGGCGCGCTACTCACATCGGCAGGCGCCCCACACGTTGGCCAGGCTCCACAGGCGGTACGAGTAGCTGTCACCATAGCACCCGAACATGCTCTCATCGGTTCTCGCGACCATGGCCCGCTCGCGCGGACGTTACGTGCAAGTGTGCGGGCGCGGCGCGCGGCGGAATGAGTCCGGCCCGCCTCTCGCCCCGCCCTGCCCGCCGCCGCCCCCGCCCCGCCGCGCCCCCCCGCCCCGCCGAAGCCCCGCGCAGCCCTCACCAGCCCTCACCTATACTTAATTAGTGAAGCTGGCTCGGGCCGGCGGCGGTGTGTGTCGTCTGCCGACTCCGGCCCTGGTGCTGTATGATACGTCGCCACTTCGCGACACCTCCGTATGATTGTAACGACCGCTCCGCTATTTGATTGTTGACAGATGCGAGTCTTTGAATTATTTATTATTTTGATTTGAGCGCGCGACGCTCCACCTTCCACTGGCTCTACCTGTCTCTATCTAACGTCGCAGACTGGTCTATGCTAATGTAGCGGCCGCCCAACATTCATTTTATTTTAAGAATGTAATTAAAATCGGCCGAGTTTATTTATTGTTCACTCTTACATTTCAGAATAATACAATTATTTATTATTATTGAGTTCATAACTTTCATTTGTTTGTTTAACCTGTTGATAAAATTGAAAACATTAAAAAATAATCTTTCAAACTATTTAAATATGAAACGGTATCAGAACACCTTTAATTTTAACGAATCTCTCGCTCTACATTTTTCGTAGCATACAAACTTTGTTGCGGCTTTTAGACGCTAGATGGCGCTAGTAGTAGTGCTACGAGCTTACGCGCTACTCGGTCGCTTGCATCTTGCATCGCAGTTCGGACGGATACCAGACCAGTACTGCAGATGTAACTAGTGTAGAGGTTTATTAAATGGAGTGCATGTTTTCCAAAGATACAATGTGACTTGGTCATTAATATACCTATATATATATATATTTGTTTATATTTTGAGCTGATTATAAGTAGGTACATATTTTGTAATATTATCAGTAGTTTAATGTGTTAGTGCAAAATTTTAATCGGTTAGGTTCCTCTTCTCAGTCTCAGGTATTGTTCTG